>OLKM01001985.1:54469-61969 GCA_900291075.1 Melanogrammus aeglefinus | reverse complement strand
GTCCCCCTACTCCTCCTCTGGAGGCTCCTCCCCCTGGTGTCCACGGGGGTCCCCCTACTCCTCCTCTGGAGGCTCCTCCCCCTGGTGTCCACGGGGGTCCCCCTACTCCTCATCTGGAGGCTCCTCCCCCTGGTGTCCACGGGGGTCCCCCTACTCCTCCTCTGGAGGCTCCTCCCCCTGGTGTCCACGGGGGTCCCCCTACTCCTCCTCTGGAGGCTCCTCCCCCTGGTGTCCACGGGGGTCCCCCTACTCCTCCTCTGGAGGCTCCTCCCCCTGGTGTCCACGGGGGGTCCCCCTACTCCTCCTCTGGAGGCTCCTCCCCCTGGGTGTCCACGTCGGGTGGTCCCCCTACTCCTCATCTGGAGGCTCCTCCCCCTGGTGTCCCACGGGGGTCCCCCCACTCCTTCATCTGGAGGCTCCTCCCCCTGGTGTCCACGGGGGTCCCCCTACTACTCCTCATCTGGAGGCTTCCTCCCCCTGGTGTCCACGGGGGGTCCCCCTACTCCTCCTCTGGAGGCTCCTCCCCCTGGTGTCCACGGGGGTCCCCCTACTCCTCCTCTGGAGGCTCCTCCCCCTGGTGTCCACGGGGGTCCCCCTACTCCTCCTCTGGAGGCTCCTCCCCCTGGTGTCCACGGTGCAGCTCCTCCTACTCCTCTTTGAATCACCTCCTCTCTGGTGTCACGGCGTAGTGAAGCAAGCGCACTCCTCCTCTGGAGGCTCCTCCCCCTGGTGTCCACGGTGCAGCTCCTCCTACTCCTCTTTGAATCACCTCCTCTATTGACAGCGTTAGTGAAGAAGGCGCATGTGAATATTTATGGCCTACGTTGTGCATCCTGTGAGCTTCCATTCCAAGGAGATGTTCTGCTGTTATGAGGGCTCCTCCAGACCCCTGCTGAACAGGCTGTGGCTCTGGGGGCCAGTGGCCCTCAAACGGTTAATGTTCCGCATTCATACTGTGCTTTTTTTACATTCACCCATTCATGCACACATTCACACACTGACGGCGGAGTCAGCCAACGCAGGGCGACAGCCAGCTGGTCAGGAGCCGTCAGGGGGAGGCGTCTCGCTCAGGGACACCTCAACACTCCGGGGATCGAACTAGCAACCTTTCGGTGACAAGCCAGCCCGCTCTACCTGCTGAGCCACCTGGCGCATGTCCTCAGTGACACGCAGGAATCCACACCCGGGCCGCGGTTCGGGTGGAGGGGGGGGGGGGGGGTTCAGGAATGAGGGTGGGGTTGGCGGGTGAGGGTTGGGGTGAGGGAGTGAGGGTGACAGTGTTGTGAGAGAGCGCTGGCGGCAGTACAGGACACGATGGAGTTGATCCAGGGAGCTGATAGGAGAGAGCCGGTCTGCCGGTCTTCTAGAGACTAATCTCGCATTTCAATAACCTTGGGTTCTCAGTGCAACGTTTATGATGTGTGTATTGCACCGATCCCTGTTCCCTCACCGCTGATAAGCTCAGAGCTGGTGTTTAAGTTCGGCTAGTTGATAAGCAGCAGCCACCGGACTAGCAGGCTAGGTTAACTAGCAATAGCGACCGGGCTACCAGGCTAGGCTAACTAGCAGGCACGGTGGCAGCCTCCCGGGTGTAGCCTATCAGCATCGAGACGTCAGCGAGAGGGAGCGCCAGTAGGATTGATGGTAGACCACAATCTGAACTCTTTACCGTCCAATTGGAAACGCATTAGGCGACCTGGGTGTGATGAAGGGGGACGCCCATAAATATTATAAATCCATTTAGCCGTCACACTCTGAATCAGACGTCGTCAGGCGATGCTGCGCGACCGCGCTGTGTTTAAACAAACAGGACGCCATCTACGGTCATCAACTAAACCAACCGCCGCAGTCACCCTGGGAACCACCCCGCCCCCATCTCATTATGGGATGGATCCTCATCTGCATGGTGAGGAACATGATGGGTCCTCTGAATTACTGTTGCCGTGCCGACGGGCCATCAGCGGGAGGAGGATAAATTGGGGGCGGAGTCCGGTCTGTGCGGCGTCGCGTCCCGTGACGGATCGGGGGCGGCGGTGCTGAGTGGCGGGCATCGAACCGACGACACCGCTGGGACATAACTCCCACGTTATCCACTTAGGCCCTGAAGGAGAGGGTCGGACCGGGGGGCCGAATGTCCCCCCTGGGATCACCAAAGTACCATCTTCTCTAATCTCATCTTCTCTTATATTAAATATACATTAACATTCAGGGCGTTTAGCAGACGCTTTGATCCAAAGAGACCCACAATAAATGCATTCGTCAGAAGAAGAGAAACAACAATATAGCGAGGTCAGTACAGCCAGGATGTACAGAACAGAGTGCCAAACACTAACCATCACTAGGTTAACCCATTCCCTGTATACAACAATGATAGCTAGGATATGACGCTACACGATGCTAGGTACTATTATTTAAGTGCCAGGACGTACAGTAAGTGCGTACGTTAAGTGCCAGAGGATACAACATACATTAAGTCTGTTAGGGTTAGGGGGTGGGTGTGGGGGGGGGGGGGGGGGGGGCTATGCAGTCTAGGTGAACTCCGAAGGGAGTCTTGAATATTATATTGTCCTAAATACACACAGGAATGACTTTAGGACTGGGCTTCCAGTTTTAGGGTTCCTGACTGACTGCTGCTCTTCTCTGACGCCAACAGTGAACGTCACGGGCTGTTACGGTCAGAGCTCCCAATTGTTCCTCATAATTCACTGCTACATAGCATGTAATAAAACTGCAGGAGGATCGGCAGTTTACTTTATTTCAGATATTTCTTCTTTCAAATGCATGAGTATTTCAGCGGCAACCCCACCACGGCCTTCCCAGATTTCCGCCGGGTGTCCCGGCTCATAAACTCACACTACTACTCTTCATAAAAGCACCGGCATGGCGTTAGTCATCACTCTGCCTCTAGTGCTGCTTTCATCCTCGAGTCACAAAGGTCGGAGCAAAACAGATTCACTAAATAACTATAAAACCAAACGGCAAACAGTTGTTACCGTCAGCAGAGCGTATAGCGCGATGCATTTTAGCTTATTTTGTTTTATTTTCTGAGACTAAAAAGCGTTTATTCTGAGTCGGTTTGGTCGGTCTCAGTTGATATTATATTCCTTAATCCCATGACGCTCTCAGCAAGGAGAAGTCGTTTTGCCGTGGCGGTAGCTAAGGTGGGGAGGCAGTGCGCTTATGAATTATGGAAGATCGCAGCTTCGCTTTCATCCAGATACTAACGTGGCTTTGTGAGAATGTTCTTTTTTCCCTTTTCTCTGGCGATTCGCTGCCTGCAAATCGAGAGCAGTCTGACAGCTCCACAGATTGGAAATCAGGTGCTGATGTTGCGTCAGTCTGTCGGCCAGATGGACTCATACATACATGAGTAGAATTACACGTGTTAGGGCCTAGTACTACATTGAGACATATACCTGTGTAGAAGTACTCTCAGAAAGATACCTGTGTAGAGGTACTCAGACAGATACCTGTGTAGGAGGACGTTAATCGAATAAATGCCTGTGTATTGTAAACAGAAATTATATATGCATACTTATAGTAAATATATAGTACTTATAGACAGATACCTGCATCTTAGTTCTGTAGTAGTACTTATATACAGATTCCTGCATAGAAGCACTGTATAAGATACCTGCATAGTAGTATTGTAGTAGTATGTAGAAAGATACCTTCGTAGTCCTAAAGTATAATGAATAGTAAACGTGGACAGATACCTGCTAGTATCTCTTACGGTGAGACACCCCCATCCATCTCGGTGTGACTCACTCTCGGGATAGGCGGATAAAAGGCAATCCGTATTCAGCAGCCTCCACTCTCTCTGGTCCTCGTCCGTCCGTTGATGCTGGGGTTCTGAATCAGGGCCTCTGCTCCTCTGCTGCTGCTGCTGTTGTTGTTGTTGTTGTTGTTGTTGTTGGGATGGATTCACTATGCTCTAAATAAACCATCAGAATAAACCGATGTACCAATCACACTCCAGCGGACTGTTTATCAGCTCCTCATCAGGAAACGTTGTTTCCTGAGTGTCTCTGAGACCGCTGGGGGGCCGACAGCAGGCGGAGGGGTCTGGTCCCCTCCACTCTTCCCCGGGTTAGGTGTTAGGGTTATTATTGTGTTGAGGTGCAACGTGAAGGACTGATTAACTTAATGGGTCTTAATCAGAGCGTCTCAACAGGCCCTTCACTCCCCCCGCGGGACGTGTCCACATCCTCAGCAGACACCAACAGTCTTCGTCGTCACAAAGCGACACCTAGGGCGACCGAAAGACAATTTCACACAATCGACTTTTCAAAGGATTTTTGTTTTCTCTTCTAACTAGTTTGATTAGCTGATTTGACAGACTTATTACAGGCCCGCGGCATCCTGACACTACATTATTATTCTGTTTGTCATTTTTTTGTTCAATGGGGGGCGGCAGGAGCTCAGGAGGCAGAGTGTCCTGAGCTGGTAACCGGAAGGTTGCTAGTTCGATCCCCGGCTACTTTGAGTTGTCCCTGAGCGAGATGCCTCACCCTGACTGCTCCTGACGAGCTGGCTGTCGCCCTGCGTGGTGGACTCCTCCGTCAGGCGTCAGCAAAATCCCCTGAACGTAAATAAATGATGTAGAGAGAATCTAAACAAGCACGACAAAAGATGCTTCTAAAACAAACGGCCCATTCCCTATCACTCTGAACCCTGAGCTCCGAGCGGCCCCTATCACCCCGCTGTTGTGGGCACGGTCCTGGTTCTGGTTCCCGTACAGAACCGCGACTTATCCAGGATCAACCAGAGTGTCCCTGGAAACAGTCTCCCTTTTACGGGTCTCACACAGTCACACAAAGCAACACAGAGGGGCGTTGGGGGGTCCCAGAGGTGCGGTGGGGGTCACAGAGGGGCGGTGGGGGGTCCCAGAGCTGCACAGAGGGGCGCATGGGGGTCCCAGAGGGCGTGTTGGGGGAAGATGGGTCACTGACCAGGCCTGTTCCCACCGCGGCCGTAATGTTATGAGAGAAGCTGGAATGAGACACTTGTTTGACCCTCGTCCGGAAGGCAGCGTCATCAACACATGGCAGGGTGGATCCTGGCCGATATGAGCACCAGATAGATGACCGGGCCCGCGGACAGAGCCAGCGGAAGCGGATAAGATGAGATGAAAGGCATCAGAGCAGACGGCCGCGGTACAGCTGAGCACCAGGCCAGGCCGAGGCCTTCCAGGCAGAGCACTCCAGCAGTGGACCGCTGAACTCCCCGAGCTGCCGAGCCAACACCAGTCCTCTGTAACGTGGAGTCACTTAGCAGAGGCTGGGCTCCAAAGTGCCTTACTAGCCTCTCCCAGCTGGGATTAATAAAGTTCATCTCAAGCTTTAACAATCAAAGCATCCAATCGAAAGTGGAGCAAGGATAAATTAAAGTCCAGAGTGCTGCACGGCCGAGCCTTAAAAACTAAAACAACGTGAAGAAGAACAGAGGAGGGGTAGAGGAGGAGGAAACGAGGTTACCTGACATGTTGGCTCTGTTAGAAGGCCTTAGGAGACGCCGCCTTGCAGTCTCCATGCCAACAGACGTCTCCATGTCAACGGACGTCTCCATGAGCGGGTTCGACTATCAGTCCCAATCAGGATTTATGAAGCCAACGCGGCGGCGCGATAAACAGCTCCGTACTCTGGATAGTATCCACGATGACGGGAGGCGGGGGAGACACCTCGGATCAAACCGTGTTCCTGACAGACTTTGTTTCTCACAGGTCACCTTTTGTCGCGTTGTTTCACTGTCGTTTTCGCCTCTTGTGTTTTTATTTGTTACCTGTCGGAGGATTTATTTGGCCAGCAGCGGGTCCTTGTACTAGTGTTACGCAGCCTCTGCTCTCTCTGGTTTGCTGCCGTCAGGAGGGAGACTTTACAGCCCTGAGCCCGAGAGTTACCAGACACTCACACACTCCTCAGCCTGTCTCCTTAGATGAAGGTCGTCTTTGAAACTTTCTCAACTCGCAGCAGATTTAAAACCTCAGCACAATATGCAAGAAATCCATTGTCTTGTGAGCAAGGTCTGGGTGCGTTTCCAAGGCCTTTCTCTGCCGCAGCTTTCATACCTGAAGGAGCTTTATTGTGATAAAGATTCCTTTCTAAAGCAATCCTCTGTGAAGGTCCCACCGGAGACAAAGCAGGGCTTTGATGCCCTGGATAGAAACTTAGGACACAGTATATTCCTGTAGTCTCTCTCCCCTCATGAACATCATTCGTCAAACATCAGTGGAAACGTTCCGCACCTCTCGTGGAACACCACCACGTCCTCTGATCCAACGCTACAAAACACACTTCAGAAGACAAACTCCTTTCTAGTGTTTGTCTTTACAACTCTCACTCTTGATTGACCAGTTTAAACCTGTATCAACCAGAATCAACCAGTATCAACCACTACATCATTTCTCATGTAAAACAAGTTGTTTAATGGTTGGAATAGCTGTTAAACTATTTGCTTGTTGTATACCAGATCTGTCTTAACCTTTTGTTTCTACCTGTACAGATCTATAGACCTGTACAGGTCTGTCATTACCGTTTGTTTAAACCTATACAGATCTATAGACCTATACAGATCTGTCTTTGCCTTTTGTTTAGACCTTTACAGATCTATAGAGCTGTACAGATCAGTCTTTACATTCCTTTTAGACCGGTACAGATCTATAGACCTGTACAGATTTGTCTTTACCTTCTGTTTAGACCTGTACAGATCTATAGACCTGTACGGATTTGTCTTTACCTTCTGTTTAGACCTGTACAGATCTATATACCTGTACAGATTTGTCTTTACCTTCTGTTTAGATCTGTACAGATCAGTCATTACTTCCGTTTAGATCTGTACAGATCTATAAACCTGTACAGATCTGTCATGGCCTTCTGTTGAGATGTTGTTTTACCTGTAGACCTGAGTGCTGAGGAACAATCTCAGGATAGATCTGTCCGTCTGTCTGCCTCACTGCCTACCCGCCCGTTCTGTTTTCTGCTAACCCGCTAGGAGACACCCTGTCTCCTAGCAGGTTAACTCCCAGCATGCACCTGGCTGGGCTCTAGAAGCCCATCAGAGCTGCGTTGCGGTCGGCCGGTCACACCGCTTCCAGAGGAGCTCATGCGGTGCGAACGGCCGCATTAAAGTGGGGGAACGACGCAGATAAATCAGAGGTCTGGTGATTCTGTGACGACGACGGCCATAAAGGCTCATTAAAGCACGAAGAGGTGGAGGAGGAAGGGCTGCTCTTCATTATCATCAACAAACTGAGGCTCTGCCGAGCTCCACGCTAACAGCCTGCTAGCCAATCACCGCCCACCTCCTCCCCCGCTGCAGGGGAACTGATTCAACAGCGACAGGGAGAGGAAGTACAGAGATGCCCGGCGCAGGTTAGAACAGGAAGCAGACCCCCCCTCCCCACCCCGACCCAGGCGAGACGTGCCCTTTTCGTCGGTTAATGAGAAATGATTTCCAGCGCCGCGTTCCGGGTGGGCTGCGTGTCTGAGCACCGCCGCCGTA
>OLKM01001985.1:44469-49469 GCA_900291075.1 Melanogrammus aeglefinus | reverse complement strand
CTGACTCCCAGTTTCCTGACAATTGTACTTTGTAGGTCGCTCTTTGTTGGGTGTAAAAGGCATTCCTCTCTGGACGTCCTGACTCAATGTTGAGTGAGAAGAGTAAGCGAGGAGAGAGGAGAGAGAGGCAGACAGGAGAGAGCAGGAGGAGAGAGAGAGGAGGAGGGAGGAGGATCTCCCATGAGGAGGAAAACCCTCAACACAGGAAAGGGATGTTCCTGACTCCAGTTCCTGACAAATGTACTTTGTAGGTCGCTTTGGGTAAAAGCATCTGCTGAACGCCCTGAATGTTAATGTAAGAGGAGGAGAGAGGAGGAGAGAGGAGAGAGGAGCAGACAGGAGGAGAGAGGAGGAGAGAGGAGGAGAGAGGAGGAGAGAGGAGAGAGAGAGGAGGAGAGAGGAGGAGAGAGGAGGAGAGAGGAGGAGAGAGGAGGAGGAGAGAGGAGGAGAGAGGAGGAGAGAAGAGGATGAGAGGAGGAGAGAGAGGACGAGGAGAGGGAGGAGACGAGGAGGAGAGAGGAGAGAGGAGAGACAGGAGGAGAGAGGAGGAGAAGAGGAGGAGAGAGGAGGAGAGAGGAGAGAGGAGGAGAGGAGGAGAGAAGAGGGAGGAGAGAGGAGGAGGAGAGAGGAGGAGAGAGGAGGAGAGAGGAGGAGGAGAGAGGAGGAGAGAGGAGGAGAGAGGAGAGGAGAGAGGAGGAGGAGGAGGAGAGGAGGAGGAGAGAGGAGGAGAGAGGAGAGAGGACGAGAGGAGGAGGAGAGAGGAGGATAGAGGAGGAGAGAGGAGAGAGAGGAGAGAGAGGAGCAGAGAGGAGCAGAGAGGAGGTGGAAGCAGCCCGGGGTGTTGGCGTCCGGTCCAGACCCATAGCCCTCTAACAAACGATGGCTCCAGCTTCCTCAGGGCTCTAGATGTCATAAAATTAAAAACGATAAAATGAAATGGACAACCATAAACTGTAATGGACGACAAGGGAGAACAAATGGATGGGACGAGAATCGAACCAGCAACCGCCCCTGATAGAGCGCATTGCTCCTGAGCAGACGTCATTAGTCTGTATACAGGGACATCACAGTGACTTATACAGCAATAACTATATTTTGTTGTTATTCGGTCATAATTCTTCATTTCCTTGGCACTCTTCCAGGGCTCGAGACGCCTCTGCTGAGGAAGAGCGTCTAAAACGTTTAAAAACAGCTCAATAAAACGGCTGATAAGTGTCGAGCACTTTAGGAGGAATCCTCTCCCTCCACGTCTCCTCCTCCTCCTCCTATCTCCTCATCCACCCCTCTCTCCTCCACTCTCCCTCTTCTTCTCTCTCTCTCACCTCAACAACAACAACAACAACAACAACAACAACAACAACAACAACAACAACTCTCCTCTGTCTTCACTCCTCTCTCTCTTCACTCCTCTCTCTTCACTCCTCTGTCTTCACTCCTCTCGCTTCACTCCTCTCTCTTCACTCCTCTGTCTTCACTCCTCTGTCTTCACTCCTCTGTCTTCACTCCTCTCTCTTCACTCCTCTCTCTTCACTCCTCTGTCTTCACTCCTCTCTCTTCACTCCTCTCTCTTCACTCCTCTCTCTTCACTCCTCTCTCTTCACCCTCTGTCTTCACTCCTCTGTCTTCACTCTCCTCTCGTCCTTGTCTTCACTCCTCTCTCCTCCTCTCTCTTCACTCCTCTCTCTTCACTCCTCTGTCTTCACTCCTCTGTCTTCACTCCTCTCTCTCTTCACTCCTCTCTCTTCACTCCTCTCTCTTCACTCCTCTCTCTTCACTCCTCTCTCTTCACTCCTCTGTCTTCACTCCTCTGTCTTCACTCCTCTGTCTTCACTCCTCTCTCTTCACTCCTCTGTCTTCACTCCTCTGTCTTCACTCCTCTCTCTTCACTCCTCTCTCTTCACTCCTCTCTCTTCACTCCTCTGTCTTCACTCCTCTGTCTTCACTCCTCTCGTCTTCACTCCTCTGTCTTCACTCCTCTGTCTTCACTCTTCTCTCTTCACTCTTCTCTGGTAACCGGCAGATGTTTTTTCTGGACCTAATGGACCTCATTCTTCAACCTTTAGTGTGGATATTTCTTATTAAAAACTAAAAAAACCTTTTCCCGACCCCAACATCTGGTGGGTCGCAGGGCGTCGTGTTGGGGGCCTTTAGCCCTGAGAGATGGAACAAGACTCCTGTCTGCCCCCACAGAGAGACCGCTGGGTCGCTGAACACTTCACAACCAGGTCCATTAACAAAGCATTCATCAACAACACAGAATCCTTCATTAAGTAAACTAACAGTGTATTAACAGTAGGTATAATCTAGTAGCTGTTGATTAACATTAGCTAAATAATGAGCACAGGGTTAGGGGGGCTAGGGTTAGGATGAGCCCTTAACCCTAGCCAATACATGAATAGCATTCCCTTACTTATCAGGAACACCATTATTGAACATGAACCCCATTAGTAAAGGACTACTAGACCATGTGTTATTTGCTCCTTAATGATTATTACTGCATGGACTGATTAATTCATTAGTAGTTAGTAGCTCATTATTTTGCCTCTAATGTAGAGCGTTACCATTGCTTTGCTGCAGTAATCTCTTGGCTCTGCGAAATATGAAACCATAATGTTTAAAAGGCCTTTTATATTATTGAATGATGCTATAAATTGTTACCGTATCTATTAATGACATTAATAATGATATTTGCCGTGCTGAGGGTTGTCGTTGGACCTCGTCCCTCGGTGAGGCAGTGGTGGTATCAGCAACAGGGTAACAAGGGGCGCTGGAGACCGGGCTGTGGTCCTTAGTTAAGGGATCTATTAACGTCGGATAGATTAGCATATTAACGTTCTACCAGATAATCAGCTCCATTCCTCACTGGGGGAGCGGTAATAGGATCAGCGTTCCTGGGTTTACGATACAACCCTCCTCCCAGGGTTTGTACAATAAAGTGGTCTTGGAACTCCTGCAGTGCTGCGGAGGTTCGTAACTAACGTTCTCTGAGATGTTGGCGTCTAGTACCTCCTGGTGTCTTCACCTTGGTGGAGATCAGTAGGACCTTAAGAACATGAGGCTGATCACCACCTATAAATACACATGTAACCATGAGCCGGAGAACGCACTCGTCATCGTCTGAAGGAATGTCGAAGGAAGCTCTGAAAGATGGATGAAAGTCTAGACGCTGGAGTATTGTCACATACGGCAGAGCGGGACAGTGGGAATATCCCGTCGTTTGAAGTGGATATATTCAACATATGCTTCTTTAAAGTTTGATTTTTTAGTTGCAGAAGGGCTTTCATTGTCTCAGTAGGTATCACGGTAATGTAAAGAGTTACTTTGAAATGCCAGGACTCTGTGCCAGTTCAATCTACTTGTGATGTCACAAATCCTGAACTCATGATAACCAGGGGGTAGAAAGTAACTTTTTGTATTCAACGGAAATTAGAAATAAACTCTTGTGGAAGGTCACATCTCTACATCTAAGTCCTGAAGACACAGTCATAGGTCGTCCAATAAGCAGACAGATAAGGATACACAGAGCAATAACAGTGGCCGTGTGATTGGGTCATTTGATACTGGGTCCATGCAAGACACATCAGCTGGAACCAAATGATTATTTCCCGTCTTTTCTTCACAGACTAATTAACAGAGAGATAAAGGAACGAGGTTTCCGCTATCTCCCCTCACTGACACCCCATCTGAGACCTTGTTCAAATCAGCATCTGTAAGGTCGCTTCCTCTCAACTCCTCTTGAAGTAAAGGGCGAAAATATCTCAACTCCTCCAGCTTTGGCTACATGCCTCCTGACTCAACACTATTTAATCAGCCGTCGAGAACAAGGTTAGATTAAATGAGGTGATGTATCTGCTGATTTAGTTCA
Organism: Melanogrammus aeglefinus; assembly: GCA_900291075.1. Taxonomy (NCBI): domain Eukaryota; kingdom Metazoa; phylum Chordata; class Actinopteri; order Gadiformes; family Gadidae; genus Melanogrammus; species Melanogrammus aeglefinus. The sequence continues at coordinate 45,604 of OLKM01001985.1, read as the reverse complement.
GTGAACAGATGTTAGTGAAACGCTAACATTCGCAACAAGGAAGGCATGAAAACTCTTTGGAAGTGGAAGCACATTCTCTAAAGAGCAGCTCGCTTCTACTTTGTAGCTTTTCATCTCTCTGTCTATTGGTCCACACCGTGGTGACATCACTACACTGCTAACGACACCGGCTTCATGCTCTGTCTCCTAAGCTGAACTCCTACCTTCACATTCTCCAAACCCCTCATGTGGGCCCGCCGGGCGGAACAGCGACGCCTGGATGAACCCTCACACATTCCCCTCCCCGTGCTTCAGAATACGAATGTCTGCAGGTGGTCTGTGACGAGGACCTGGGCTCCGAGCGGTGAATGTCGAACACGTAGCCTCGGCGAGGGTTTGTCGGTGTTCCGCTCCTCGCCTGGCGGGCCTTCAGGTTACAGCACGCTGCTAAACAGAGCCAGGCGGAGACAAAGGGCGGGCTCATTAGAGAGCTGCAAGGCCGAGCAATGGATGCCAGAGCCACGCCGGAGCCATGATGTACTCCAGGAGAGATGGCGGCGCGCAGACAGCCATCAATCAGATCGGCGCAAAACCAAATCTGAATAAAACATCTCAATCAATACGAGTTTCCAGACTTTTACCATCTCTGGCAGACAGCGTTCGATGCTGGCTTGTTTCCTCTCATTTATGACCTTCAAAACATCCGGCAAAACAGTTTTACATTTTTCTTCTAATTATTCAAGTCCTTCTGCCCTTCTGTCATCTCTCAGCCTTGTGTTTTGGAATAATATTGGGCGTCACCAAGTATCTGAAAAAGTATTGAATGGATCATGTGGAACACGTCCATGTGTCATTTGTTACCTCCAGTAGACCGGAGAGCCCCTCCCAGCTCTGTGCGGAGGGCGTTTGGAGGCATGAATGTTTCTGAGGCCCGAGACATCTCTGTTGTACTCAGGAGACATCAGAGCAGACAGTAGCCGGTCCGGAGACAGCAGAACTCTAAGCACAGCGGACAGGGGAGAAATGGGATCACTCTTACCCACGCTCCTCTCTAAAACAAAAGTTTTCGTAGGCTGAGAATCTGTCAGAGCCACTAACGCACCAGACAGAGCACATACCTCCTGACACGCAGGTGCGTGTGTGTGTGTGTGTGTGT
>OLKM01001985.1:34469-39469 GCA_900291075.1 Melanogrammus aeglefinus | reverse complement strand
AATAGTTTTTATTTATTATTTTATTAGTATTCTTTTTGTAGCTTTAAATAAAGCACCTTCACTCAGATAATAAGGTTAAGTATATAAGGTAAATAGTGTTACAATAAATCCGAACGTTAATCAACGTATTAATATTATCTGGCCTATTTGAGGGGACTGCCAACAAATGACTACATCCTGACAGACATGTGTCTCTCGTTCATATCATTTGAATTTCAAAAGATGAACCCCAGTTACTTAGTTGATTTAAAAGTGGCCCCTGAGACGGCCGTCTGGCTCAGTCCCCGTGAGCGAGGGAAGAGAGGAGGCCTGTGTCGAGATAAGACTCCTCCTGCGGTTTCTCTAACCTTATGGTGCTTATTCTAACTCAGATGTTGGATTTAACTCGTCAATACTCCAGTTAGAGTCAGACACTGCCAGCTTTAGAAATATATTACACAGGCACATATAATGGTATTGCTAAGTATTTCAATGCAATGTTTGATTGATGAAACAAACACTCTTAAACACATGTGGTAAGTCATGTCAGTTTAAGATCAGGTTGATGAACAGGCCGATGAGTCATAGGATATTATAGGATATAATTGTAATGCTTAACATGTAACTTCTTTACACTGTAAGATGTGGAAGATGTAACTTTTGTACTGTAATTTTGATGTCTTTATAGTGATGGTCTGGGAATACGGAGAGGGGGGAGATAAGTATGCTAAAGGCAACGGGAATCCCTGTAGGTTAGAGCGTTGTGATTGGCCAAGCGTATGTTGGGGAGAGCCACACAAAGGGGGGTATCACTGGATGCGTCAGGACTCTGCGCAAGTTCTTTGCAAACAAACACAGGTTTCTTTGCGACATTATGCAATTGTTAATAAAGCCTTAATCTTTCAAAGTCCTTCTCGACCGCTCGTATTTTGAGTATTACATTGTGGGTTTTTCAGCTAACGTCTCATTCCCGCAGCCCCTAGCGCTCCAGCGGTGAACTGCAACACCATACTGACAACTGCAAGGCAGAACTTTGAAAGGCTCAGGACTCCGTTGAAGCGTCTGCGTGGTCACGGAGTTGGATACACAGAGTACCATAACGGAACCCAAAAAGTTACATATAAATCCAAATTGAATGTGTTGCAAGATGCAGAATTAAGGAGAGAGTTTATCTCCAGAAATTGAAAATAAAATAAAGTGATATCTCAGTTATTACATTATTGGCTCAGTTATTACATTTTCAAAGGATTTTTTTAATACAAGACCAATAACGTAATAACCATCCAATAACGTAATAAGTTATTACCTTATTGGCAACATTTTATTATGTTATTGGCTCAACAACTTCATTATATTATTGACAAATGATTACTTTATTGGCTTTATTACATTTAAATTATTACGTTATTGGCAGTTATTACACTATTAGCCGTTAATACATTATTGGTTGCTAGAAGGCGTCTTGCTCAGGGTCACCGCGACACAGCGAGGAGGAGCCGGCATTCGACCCCGCCCTGCCTCCTGAGCCATTGCTGGCCCAGTCCTGCACCTCAAGGCCGCAGCGTCACTCCGGCCTCGGCCCGGACCGTACCTCCTCAACTCCCTCCTCCGGCTGGAGATAAGAGGAAGAGACGGAGGCGGGCGCCTCTGTGGGGTTCTAGATGTGGAATAGTTTCAGGGTTTGATCGACGCAGAAACATCCTGCCTCATCCACAGAATCCCCCTCCACCCTGACCGACTCTGTGGGTCCTAACCCACCCTGGTCCTCAGTACGGACTGGGTGTCATAACGACCTACAGGTGCCAGCAGAGCTTTGGTTCGGCTGTTCCTGAAGCCTCCTACTGTGATGACCTTGTGTTGACCTTCGTTCATCAGAGGTCAACCTCACCGACGACGGGCCCAGTGAGAATCCTTGGAAGGAGACAGGCCGAGGGGCGCTGACTCAACACAGCACCACAGACTCCTGTGTCTCCAACAGACAACAAAGGTCACTATTAGTATCGGTTATTTGCACTCCAAGGCGCTGCAGATACGGCACATCGCTGTAAAAGACTTCAGCAGAGAGTGGACTACTGTGATTGTTGAAGCTTTAGATGAGGATGTTTTTAACATAATGTAATTTCCTTAACCACACGTCTCTCTAGTCCTGAATGCTGAACGCAGGACGCCGCTGCCGGTTGATGAGACTTGAGGCAGGAGGAGGAGGAGGAGGCGAAAGAAGCGTTCATCAGCTTACCAGCACCGCACCGGCTAGCTCCCGTTGATCTGTGTGGTGCGACTCAGACTAGCGTGAGCGTGCGTAGCGTGAGTTTGATGAGCTTGATGTCTCAATCAGACCGCGGTGATTAGCCACTCAGCGGGTGGGGGGGATCTGCTGAGAGGAATGGCCCGAAATCCACCGGAAGACTTTCACAGACTGGCTGACTGCGAACATTAGGCCAAACGCTGGGGAAGGTAGACTGAATGCTTGGTCTAGGCTCGCTGAATGCTGCGGAGATGCTAGGTGAATGATTGGTTTAGGCTAGCTGAATGCTACAGAGATGCTAGGTGAGAGCTACCTGAACTATTTTGCGTAGAAATCACACAGAAGTGACGTTCATTGATTTGTGTTCAGTTTCCTCACTTTTTATTCCGACTGCACAGCGACCAGAACAGGAAGGCTGGGTGAATTTTGAATGTGAATGTCCGCTAGGGAAAGCTAGCTAAATCAAGTCAACACTGGGTGAATGCTAAGGGGAAACTAGGTGAGTGCAGTATGAGTGCCCTAGATAACCCTAGATGATCACATATGAATGCTAGTTGAATGCAATTAGATTGTTACATAAAAGCTATATGAATGCTGGGCTACATGTAAAGGGCTACATGCTATACAGATACTAGCTAATTACTAGGTGACCACTACCTGAAAGCTCTGTGAACGCTAAATCAATGAATTGTGAATGCTAGGTTATTTCCATGAGAATCCTCTATGAATAATACGTAAATACCGAACTAAATCTGTTTGGCCGTTCCCATCAGAGAACTGCGATATGAGCGCAACATGAACACTAGATAATTGATCTGCGAACACCAAAAAAAATCAAAATGACGTGTGCATTAGTTGACTTCTAAACTAACAACATGTGAGAGATAGCTGGTTGCTATGTGGATACCAGGTAATTGCTATGAGAGTGATATGTGGGGAGAGAAAGAGGGTGAAGGCTTCTCTGGTGGGGAAGGCCTCAGCAAAGAACAGAGCTTCTCATTAGGCCCAAGGTGAAGAGGACCCACCAGATGGGAACATCAATACAGCCGGATCCTGGGAGGGAACCGGCCAGAGACGGATGCTAATTACACCTCACACACCTCGCTGAAACACAAGAGCCAGAGACCAGGCAGCTTTCATCCACCACCAGAGTTAGAGACGGGAGGACACACAGGCCTAATGAGGATCCCTTCGACAAACTGTGACGATGAAGCCAAAGAAGAAGAAGGTCTCTCTACTTTAACTCTGCAGCCTTCCCACCAGGAAGTAAGAAGAGTCTTGTTTGGAAAGGGCAGTGCAAACTTGTTCCGCACACATTGTGAAAAAGAAACGGCAAACACACAACCCACAGCGAACACACAAACCCACAGCGAACACACAAACCCACAGCGAACACACAAACCCACAGCGAACACACAACCCACGTGAGGTCACTGCCCCTGCCTTGGCAGAAGCTGAAGGATCCCAACAGTGGGCTAATCGTAGCGCTGGTTGCCATGCTAACGGTGAAGCCCTCTGGGTATTGGACGGACCGGTTGGCGGTACGCTGCGATGGAACCGGCAGATGGTAGGGGCAGCCTCGGTCCTCCTCCCCGTCTCAAACACTCCAAGAGAGAGGTCAGCATCACAACGCTAACGTCCACTCCAGGGGCCAGAGAGGGGTCGGCCTGACAACGCTGACGTCCACTCCAGGGGCCAGAGGGCAGTGAGCTGACTGAGAGGCGGTCGGAGAACCTCCTTCTGCTGCCCGCTCATCTGGGTTCTCCGTCCCCTTCAGAACCAAGGATCTCAACTTCTATTGGTTCAGTCAACATCTCTGAAAGGAGGAGAATATCATCACAGGACCAGACTGAAGAGGGTTAAACCAGCGTTGACCGCAGACGTTGTGTTGAACTAAGCATTTAAGAAATAAGATCACAGCATAATTGCAATCTTACATCTATCGTTTGAATATCTACATCTGGTCAGGTACTTTGGTCCCTGGGGATCGAACTGAGTGCCTTTTGGGCAGGGAGGCGAGCTAGACGGTCCTGGCCCAGAGGGGAGTCTGGTTCACCACGCTATCAGAAGGTAGAGCTCTTCTTAGTCATCGTCGCTCAGAGACCTACGTCCTCCCTGCTGCAGGCCTGAGGAGCATCAGAGGTCTTTGACCAGGGTCTCCACAGCCGCCTGGGAGACCCAGCAGGACTGGAAGAGCCTCTCAGCCTCTCAGCCTCTCAGCCTCTCAGCCTCTCAGCCTCTCAGCCTCACTCCCTCATAGCCCCAAAGCCCAACAGCCTCCGATACCTCACAGCCTCACAGACTGGGACCAAATTGGTTCCTAGGCCATCAGGACGGGGAACATTAACACACACACATGCACACTCTTATTTTTCTAATTCGTTCATGTTTTAACCGATCCATTACTTCGTTAGGTCTAGGACTGTTGCAACGAAGGGGAGGGGCAATTGTGCCCGGACTTTCGACCTGTTGCCATGGAGGAGAGTTGTGTTGCCATGGAGGAGAGTTGTGTTGCCGTGGAGGAGAGTTGTATTGCCATGGAGGAGAGTTGTGTTGCCATGGAGGAGAGTTGTGTTGCCATGGAGGAGAGTTGTGTTGCCGTGGAGCTGAGATGCTTTGAAGGTGAAGTGATGTAACGTTGGCCCTTGGCTGCTGACGTAAGCCGCCAGCCAATAGATTTGCAGAACAGTCCAAGAAGACAATGTCTTAAACACACATTTGAGTGTGTGTGTGTGTGTGTGTGTGTGTGTGTGTGTGTGTGTGTGTGTGTGTGTGT
>OLKM01001985.1:11775-32894 GCA_900291075.1 Melanogrammus aeglefinus | reverse complement strand
ACATGCTGTGGTGAACACTGCAGCGAGTCCTAACTCTGTTGTGAAACACTGTATTCCCTTACTCTGTGGTGAACAACCTGTAGTCCCTTAACCTGTGTGAAACAATGTAGTCCTTAACTCTGTGGTGAACACTGTAGTCCTTAACTCTGTGTGAAACCACTGTATCCTTAACTCTGTGTGAACACTGCACATCCCCTTAACTCTGTGGTGAAACACGTATGTCTTAACTTCGTGGTGAACCACTGCACAGTTCCTTAACTCTGTGGTGAACAACTGTTAGTCCTTTAAATCTGTGGGTGAACACTGCACATCCTTAACTCTGTGGTGAACACTGAGTCCTTAACTTGTGGTGAACACTGTAAGTCCTTAACTCTGTGGGGGGGGGGTTCGCCTTTCACCGGTTATTGTGTTTCTCACAGGAATCCAAAGAGTGCGGGAAGAAGATGTCTGCAGAAGAGACATCTGTGGTGAACACTGCACAGTCCTTAACTCTGTGGTGAACACTGTAGTCCTTAACTCTGTGGTGAACACTGTAGTCCTTAACTCTGTGGTGAACACTGTAGTCCTTAACTCTGTGGTGAACACTGTAGTCCTTAACTCTGTGGTGAACACTGCACAGTCCTTAACTCTGTGGTGAACACTGTAGTCCTTAACTCTGTGGTGAACACTGTAGTCCTTAACTCTGTGGTGAACACTGTAGTCCTTAACTCTGTGGTGAACACTGCACAGTCCTTAACTCTGTGGTGAACACTGTAGTCCTTAACTCTGTGGTGAACACTGCACAGTCCTTAACTCTGTGGTAAACACTGTAGTCCTTAACTCTGTGGTGAACACTGTAGTCCTTAACTCTGTGGTGAACACTGTAGTCCTTAACTCTGTGGTGAACACTGTAGTCCTTAACTCTGTGGTGAACACTGTAGTCCTTAACTCTGTGGTGAACACTGTAGTCCTTAACTCTGTGGTGAACACTGTAGTCCTGAACTCTGCGGTGAACACTGTAGTCCTTAACTCAAACAATGGGACAGAAAGTAACGCGGTCTTTTTAAACAGTGTGGTAGCACTGAAAAGACTGGCTCTGTGGCTGTGCTACGAGAAATCGCCTTTTCTACTATATAACAATTGGGTTCATATATTTGTAAATCTGACTCTGAAAACGTCAGTGCCAAACACTGAATAGTCTTTAACTTTGTGGTGAACACTGAATAGTCCTTAACTCTGTGGTGTACACTGAATAGTCCTTAACTCTGTGGTGTACACTGAATAATCTTTAACTCTGTGGTGTACACTGAATAGTCCTTAACTCTGTGGTGTACACTGAATAGTCCTTAATTCTGTGGTATACACTGAATAGTCTTTAACTCTGTGGTGTACACTGAATAGTCCTTAACTCTGTGGTGTACACTGAATAGTCCTTAACTCTGTGGTGTACACTGAATAGTCCTTAATTCTGTGGTGTACACTGAATAGTCTTTAACTCTGTGGTGTACACGGAATAGTCCTTACTCTGTGGTGTACACTGAATAGTCCTTAACTCTGTGGTGTACACTGAATAGTCAGACACTATTGTTGGTCACTGCAGATCCCATCTGAAAATGGCCGCTTTCATATCTTTAGAAGAAAGAGAAGACAAAGAAGATAAATACTTAGCAGAGATAATCGACATTGGTGAATGTTTTTTCCTTTGCACCCGACGCCTGCAGTCTGGCGTTCATCAGTCAGTCGTGTTCTCCGTCTGAAAGGCTGCTGCCGCCTCGCGTTCTCCTCTCACTCCTTCAGACCCACAACGCATTCCTTCAGATAAATGTTCCTGTTCTCTGGCCATCATTTCTCTCTCTGCAGCTCCATTATAATACTATTACAAGTGCTGCCTGCTCATTCCATCCTAAAATGAGTTTTAGAGAATAAAACCTTATCCCCCTCCAGGATTCAGGGCTATACACTTTTTATGGAGCGTTTGTAATATAGATTTCTGTTGGATTTTCTTCTTTGCACTTCTTGCTTTGTGTTCATGTTTTATGAAGGCAGGAGGGAGAATAAGTGCTTGTATGTTAAACTTCTGAATAAGTGCAGATCCCTCAGAAGTACAGAAGAGGAAAGGAAAATATGCTGTATTTTGGTTTGTTAACTTAGTCGCCTACTTTGGTCTCACTGTGTGCGTATGCAATCCAGGGCCGGATATGTTAGTAGTTTGGAGGTTGGATCTAGGTATAAACCTAGATGTAGGGTTATGTTCAAAAAGCCTCGCGCGTCACAAAAGTGTCGTCACCTTGAAGTGACAACATGTCAGGTTTCACGTTCTCAGCGCTGCCTGAGAACGTGAATATTCAACCTGCAGAGATCAACAACCCCGTCTGGTGTCTCCACAGAGGTATCTATATTTATAGCCTCGGTTAGCTACCTCCCTTAGGGTTAGCATTAGTTATCTCAATAAAGGTTAGCTAATGTGATGAGAGCTAGTTCTCTCTGTAGAATCAGAGTTAGTTGTGTTGGTTATCTCTGTGAGGTCTGGGTTGGTTGTGTTAGTTATCTCAGTAGAGTCTGGGTTATTTCAATAGTTTTCTCGGTAGAGTCTGAGTTAGTTGTGTTGGTTACCTCTGTGAGGTCTGGGTTGGTTGTCTGGATAAGGGTCAAAGGTCGGGAGCAGTGATGAGGAGAAGGAGGCTCAGTGGGTGTGAGGAGAGGAGGAGAAAAGATGATGACAAAATGGCTTCCTTTTGTTTCTATCCAGGCTCAGCCCTGCCGGGGAATCTGCTCGCGTAAAACAAACACACATCAGCCCGCGACGAGAGGCGGGTCTCAGGTCAGCACACACCATCCATCTCTTATGACAAGCTAAAGCGCTAATTAGCTCTGCCACCGCTAGCTGCGGCCGCGTATCTTAGCCCCCTGAACTGCTGGAGATGCGGGCCGCATAGCGCCGTGTAGCCGCAAGATACCCTGCAGCTTCACCCCACCATCCATCAGCCCGCCGCCCCGACGGACGGACGGACGGACGGACGGAGGGAGGGACGGACGGACGCAGGACACAGGCCGGAGGAGAGAGGAGGAGGGAGACTGATAAAAGAGGAGGCGGGGGAGAGAGATTAAGGCTACAGAGAGTCAGGGCCTGAGGGGATTGGGAGATGTGATTGACCTGAAATGTAGAGAAGAAGACGACGGACGGCGACTAGAGAGAAAGCAACACAACAATAGAGAGGGCGCGATAGTGACAGAGAGAGAGAGAGAGAGAGAGAGAGAGAGAGAGAGAGAGAGAGAGAGAAGAGAGAGAGAGAGAGAGAGAGAGAGAGAGAGAGAGAGAGAGAGAGAGAGAGAGAGAGAGAGAGAGAGAGAGAGAGAGAGAGATTTACGGTCTGTAGACAGACAGGCGCGGAGAGGAGCAAGACAGAATGAAGGTTACTACAGAGAGATAGACAGACGGACGGACGGCCGTACACACACACAAACACACACCAAGCTTCTCAATGATTTGGTTGAGAAGATACCAAAAGAGGAGAGGAATGATTAGAGGACGAGGAGGGAGGAGGAGGACATGTAACGAAGAGGAGCAGGGAGAGGAGACACCAGGAGGGGGAGAGGAGGAGGAGGAGGAGGAGGAGGAGGAGAGGAGGAGAGGAGGGAGGAGGGGAGAGGAGAGGACAGGAGGAGAGGACAGATAGGAGGAGACAGGGGCGACCAAGAAGGGAGGAGCAGAGAGCAGGAGAAAGAGACTGTCCCGCCTGCTCCTCTCCAACACATTAATATCTCCATATCGCTCCATGAGAAATATTAGGATTGCAATCTAATTAACATTTAGATGACATTTAAAAGTAATTAATAACAAAATGCTGATATTTCTTACCCTTTGGGATTCATGATCGAGTCTTCTATTCATCAATCCGTCCTTCTCTCCAGCTATTCTGCGAGCCGCAGTCAAGCTCAGTATGAACTTTCTACCAGAGGACGACATTTGTTTTATTAGCAGCCTGAGTTTTTTTCCGAGTTCCGTTTGTGCTTTATTTGTTTTAGTTAGTTCCCTCTCAGACACAGTCCATCAACCCATATATCTCCTTGGAGATTAGATACTAATCTTATCGCGGCTCTCCTCATATTTTCAGGACGTATAACGTCTCCATGAAGAACAGTGTAACCATGGAAACACGTCCCGGTACAAAAGCTGCATTCCATAGCAGCTCGCGCCGTCTGCCTTCCTGGTGCCGCGGAGCTCGCTCCTGATTGCGGTTCCAACTGGGCTTCCAGCAGCTGCTGTAATTGGCCCGTTTGCGTGAAGAAACTTGACGACAAAAAAAAACCAATTCCATTTATTATGAACGCTCACGTGGATCCTGACAGCGATCCCGGAGCGAAACCTGGAGAGTTGGGCTCCTTCCACCCGGGACGGCGGGGTGGGATTCCGGAGACCCTCCTGCAGCGTTTGGAGTTCTCCTGTTCTGTTATTGATTGAAGGCTTTTATTTTCCTCTGCCTCTCTTTGGGCCCACAGCGTCTGCGAACAGAGTCCATGCAACAGTCATTACTCCATTAGAACCAACAATTGGCTCGGGCCCTGGAAAAGTTTATTATTGGCAGCTAAATCACTAAAAGCGATTGGTAAATATCAGACTGGAGGGCCTGGGAGAGAGCAGGGGGGGAGTAGGGAGATGTGAGGACGGAGGGCTGAAAGCGCTCCACTTCCTTTCATGTTCAGAGAGGAGATCCTGGAAGCTTAAGGCTGCTAATACCTGCAATCTAGCCTTGACACGGCGTAGTGCACCTTAGACCCTCCTTCTTGGTCCAAGCGCGGAGGAAAGATAAACTCGCTGCAGGTCTGAAACCGGAGAGAGAGACCGAGGGGGGGAGAGAGAGAGAGAGAGAGAGAGAGAGAGAGAGAGAGAGAGAGAGAGAGAGAGAGAGAGAGAGAGAGAGAGAGAGAGAGAGAGAGAGAGAGAGAGAGAGAGAGAGAGAGAGAGAGAGAGAGCCAGAGTGCAGGAGCGAGAGAGCTCCTATTCACCGCAGTCATCCCTCATTTTTATTTATTTATTCACTTTTCTTTGTGCTCTGATTTGTATTGTCGTGAGTTCACACACCGCTCTAGGAAGGATACCAAGAGCGCAGCCTCCGTTCAACCCGGTCGTCATGGTAACCTCAACGCCCGCCCCCCCCCCTCGTTTTACCCTTTGCTTTGATGCCTGATTCCCCCCCTCTCAAGTCACCATCCGCAGGACGCCAGGTGATTAATGGAGAGACTGCAGGTGTAATAGTTTACATCCCAGCACTCTCTGTGTGATGTAAACGGCTTTCACGCCTGAAAAAACATCAATGATGAAGAAAAGTATTCCGTGGTGCTTCAGTGATAACACACAATGGTTAGGCCTAATCCATCATTTTAGAAAGAACCACAGGGGTCGAGAGAGCGAGATATACACAGGCTTTGGCAGGATTATAATAGTTTACAGAAATGGTTTCCAAGCATCTAAGAAAGAAATTTACCAAGATTGCCCATCAATTTCTACTTAAATATTTTGAGTTGTATTTTTCTACAAGTTAAATATTCATACTGATGGCTATGCCCCCCTTTAACTTTAGAGGCAGTAAAACACATCTTTTAAAAGGCACCATTAAAAGATTGGACCTTTTAACCACCAAGTAGATTCACAGCTCTAAGGACATCTCTGGGCAGTACTACATTACCCAGACATCCATTCTTCAGGGTACTATGGCAATCTCTTCTGGAGTTGGTGGCGTGCCATAGCTGCTCTCATTGGTTCACTCTATGAACACGGCATTTTAGTTCATAACTGCCCATCTTGTGGATTAATGAACCAACTCCAGACGTATTAAAACAGAAGCGTCCTGCTTCTGATGGGACTCATTAGGCACAACATGGCTGCTGTCACTGAAGACCTCTGACAGCTTCCAGTGCAGTGTAAACCGCTCCATGCCATCAACTGGGACCTTCTTACATTCTTGCTTAAAAAGTCTGCATTTCAACATCGTATCCCCAGCTGAAGAGAAGCTAGAGTCCCCACTTTAGTTTGATATCACACCGTCTAGACTTCAGACCATAAGGCATTTGTTATAGCCTACTTCATGCACAACCTGACATCTTTTGTGGCTTATATCATTTTGGCTCCACGCTTTGGTTGTCATCAGCCTCACTGGTAAAGTCACTTTGGAGAAAGGTTGCTGTGTGACTCAATGTCATGCAATAAGATCAATGTTTAAACAAACCGCGTATTCAGTGTCGCTGCATTCAGCGTCAAACCACTACATTCTACTTGGGGGTCGTTTTTGCCACAGAGCTTGGAGACTGACAAAAACTCTCTTTCATATCTAATATCTCTCTACATACACATATATATATACTGTATATATATATATATACTGTATATATATATATATATATATATATATATATATATATACAGTATATATACTGTATATTCACAATCACTAAGCCCTAGTTGCCCAATGCTAATGTGACTGGTAACTGCCTTTTCAAAATATGTTTTACATGCACTCTCTCTGTGTGCCTTCCCTGGCGGTTTCACCATAGCAACCTGACCGAAGATACTGTCCAAGTGGTGGCTGAAGATAAACTCATATACTCGTATTCTACTCATGTTCCTGACATCCGTCTCGGTAGCTCCAGTCGTGCACCCGGCCCCGATCGCAGGCAGCACTCTACCGTCTCCAAGGTGTCAGAGTGGGTGGGATCGCCCCAGGGCTTAAGATCAAGAGCTCCATTACAGAAATTGGAGGACCTATCGAGCCAGGCTATTTTTAACAATAATAAACCTGCAATTTGCCAGTGAGCCGATATTAAATCAAATGGGAGCGTTAGGGAGCAGTAAGGCAGAACACAGTAAGAGTCAGACCGCCCGTGTAATCACCTAATTGACTCTCTCAAATAGCAGCCTTTACAGCATGCAAGGGGGTCCCTGGCCCCCGCATTTCATCTACTCATAAATACTCCAGTAGGAGTAGGAGTAGGAGTATTTACGTGAAACCACGCCGTGAGAGGGGTGTATAATCACCCTTCAAATGGGATCGTTCTACTCCTAATTAAGACTCTTTTCTCCTCGTCTGAAACAATGATGACTTTGAGATCAAGGTGGGGAGAAGAGACGTCATGGTCCAGCCGTAGGCTCTGACCTCCTGGGCCTCCTTCTCGGCCTTCTTTAGTCCTTCAATGAGGTTGAAGGTTTCCTCCTGTCTTCTGTTTACTTTATTTTACAGAATGCTGCACAGTCTTGGCCAGACCTCTCTTGTTAACCAACCTGGGCGAATAAAGGTTAAAGGAGACATATTATAGTCTTTTCCCAACAAGTAAACCTAGTATTTGAGTTCCAGAACACATGTTTTTGAAGCTTTTTGCTTAAAATAGCTTTAGGAAAAAAAATATTGTCTACCGCTATTCCCCTCTGTTTCAGTCCCTGCAGAATGCGCTGTTTCTGGCGTCTGTAGCGTTGATGCAAATGAGCAAATTGACCAATGAGCTGTCAGACTGAACCACAGCATGGAGGAGAAGGGGTTGTTGCCGTTTGCTGACTCCTGGAGCTCTATATCTATATTATATAATATAACATATTAATAATATTATATACGGGTGTTTATATAATCTATCTAATATCACGGCCAAAAGCGATGTGCGCCTCGGGTGATATTATAAATAATAAAGACTGTCTGACGTCTCTGGTACTTCCACAAGTACAGACTCGTAGTGGGGGATATCTCGGCCATGGTTGAGAAGAATTGGGGGGAAAGAACTTTGACATTGACTCTCTGAAGTACATGAACCGCGACAGTGGAGAAGAAAAGGATTGTACTCCGGGAGCTGAACTGCCGGACTGCCTCGAGCTCCCCGCACCGGAGGTGCTGGCCCCCATCGAAGCCGTCCGGCCACAGTCAGTTCGGGCGGTGCACTCCGGGAGCTGAACCGGCGCCGAAGCTAGGTGACAGCTCCAGCGGACGAGCAGCTCTGGCTGGGGCAGCTCGGCAGCAGTCCGGCAGCTCAGCTACGGGAGTACAATCCCTTTCTACTCCGTGTGTCTCCTCCTCCCGACTTCCCTTCGGCAGCAGCTCCGGCGAGGTGAGCTCGGCGCCAGAGAAAGGGATTGTACTCCCGGAGCTTAGCTGCAGGGCTAGCACCAAGTCCTCCCTGCCGGAGCTGCTCATCCGCTGGTTCACACAATCTTAGCGATGCTCTGATTGGAGGGGGAAGTGGGAGGTAATATTCAAATGTGCCCCCCTTCCTACGTAGGATGGGGCGCCGAAATGACTCGCTCGTTTGGTAGCTGGAGGCGCGCTGCTTTCAGAAATGCGTATCTCACTCAAGAAATCATTAACAGACTTATTTCAAAGTTTGTATGCGTTTGGGAGAACCATCTACCCACAACAACACCCTAAATCCCAGGAAAAGTGCTGTTTTCATAATATGTCCCCTTTAAGGTAAGGTTAAGGTTAAGGTAAGGTTATGGTAGAGCCCCTACCAGTTAGTAGACATCAGAACCAATACAGCTCAATAACAGAGTCCTGGCCAACTGGCCGTGCTACTGTGACGCTAACCAGCGTAGCTCGCTCAAGTGTGAGCCGTGAGTGGGAGGGAGCGTGGATGGAGAGTAGAGAGAGCGACGAGCTGGCCAGCAAGTGGGACGCAGTAGATATATCGGTTATGGGATGGGATTGAATAGATAACAGTATTTAAAGCACCATCAATCAGAACAGACAATTCGTAAAAATGCTCCTTATTGTAAGTATCATAAAAATGTATTTAATCAAAAGGGGAGAAGGCAGAAGCAGAGCCGAGGCTTATGGGCTTGACTGCTGTGAGACGACTCCTCCACCCCTCCACGACCCCGCTCCATCAGGGTGGGGGCTCAGCAGGGTGGAGCAATCTCTCAAAGTGACGGGGGTCTGATCTGAGTGACAGACGGTAAACAGTCGTGTTTATGGAAATAGCTTGACAAGCAATTAGTCGAGGCGTGGGTGTGCAGCGCATGGCGGTCTGATGGTCCCACTCTCTGGTGTCAGGGAGGGGTCGTGATGAGCGCTGGAATAACGCTGGGTGTTGTAAACAATGTCTCTCATGATGATAACCCCTGAACCCATTAGAGACCCCATTAAGGGCCCGGTGCGGATTCCCAGAAGTTAAAAACAATACGGTTGATTAGCCATAATGGGATCGCAGTGTCACAAACTGACTTATGTTTCATAGTGTTGCTCGCTTTGCCACTTGGGCTGGAAGTTCTGACCTTTCAAAAGAATTTTTTTACTTCTATCCTTCAGAACAGCTGGGCCTGGTGATAAAGTCCTCAACGGAATACTTTAATCACACAGACAGGATTCATAACTTGCAAAGGCGTTTTCACCCCCGGCGGTCTCTGGTTAATGACCCTGTCTGACCTTCACTCGCTTATCAATTTTTTATCAGCCAAATTCAATTATCTGAAAATGCCGGGTAGTTACATCTCAATTTCAGACTTCAGTGCTTGGACCTCATATCTTAGGTCGATATCTTATTAAAATATATGTATTAGAAGAGATTACATTTAAAACTATGTAAAACGGGACAGGACTTTCACTGGAGAGAATGGTTAATATCTTCAATCTGTAGCTCATTTAGCAGCCTTTCTAGGTACACTAACGAGGACACGAGTAAACTAGCATTCTAAAACAAATACTAGCATACTTAGGACCCTAACACTAGCATACTAAGGACCAACACTATTATACTAAGGACCAACACTAGCATACTTAGGACCAACACTAGCATACTTAGGACCCTAACACTAGCATACTAAGGACCAACACTAGCATACTAAGGACCAACACTAGCATACTTAGGACCAACACTAGCATACTTAGGACCCTAACACTAGCATACTAAGGACCAACACTAGCATACTAAGGACCAACTCTAGCATACTAAGGACCCTAACACTAGCATACTAAGGACCAACACTAGCATACTAAGGACCCTAACACTAGCATACTAAGGACCCTAACACTAGCATACTAAGGACCCTAACACTAGCATACTTAGTATCCTGACATGCCAGACATGACAGATTAGTTCAATGCAGGCTAACTAAAATGTATTAATACACATTTTGACTTTAAAGTTAGGGCCTATTAGTATTCTCCTTTAAGGATCCATTTTGGGAAAGGAAAGTGTAACAACTGATACCTAGCAGTCTCCAGATAAGCCACTGGAACACAAACAAACTGTTGAACAAGTCTCAATATTTTAGAATTAATTGAAAAGCAGTTCACTAAGCAGAGGCTAAAATCAATAAGTCATACAGTGCACATTATTCCTAAAGCCAAACAGAATACAGCTTGTATACACTGAAACACACAAGGAATCTGAACCAGTTACACACAGCAAGGTGTGGTTAAACATCTACCCTACAATCAGGTGTCTGGCCCATTGTACAAGAGATTTCAAGTATCAGGTATCAGGAAGGTCCTCCTGTATACACATGACGATCAGGAAACTCAAATTGTTGCTCCAAATATCAATTGCATGCTTCAACATTTCTCAAAGTCTTTAATGTCGCCAGCTGGGCAAAGCCTTCACTAAAGTAATGCATGAATATGGTTCAACTTTTGTTGAGCAATAGATGTCTCGAATTTCTGCCATCCAAACCAAGGCTGTAGCCCCAATAATCAGCAGCGCAGTGTAGGAACACCATGAGCCAGCACCAGACTCACCGTGCACTGGGATGGTGGGAGGAGCTGGGATGATTGGCCAATGAGCTGCAGCTGTGCTGGTTCAGTGGTTTGTTCTTGGCCTAAGAGTCGAGCCATGATGACGTTTATTCATAGACTGCATTGGCCAGTACAAACCAGTACAAACCAGTACAAACCAGTACAAACCAGTACAAACCAGTACAAACCAGTACAAACCAGTACAAACCAGTACAAACCGCCATCTTGGAGATGCAAGGACTGGCCAGGGAAAGAATGAGGCTACATTAAACAAAGGAGCAGTGTTTTTCTGATTAAAAAAGCGCTATGAAATTTACATTACCAACAGGTTTCAATAAGTTATTTTAAATCATGGATTTATGATCTCCGGGTTGTTAAACAATATACATAATAAAAAGGTTTATATATTGATTTTGCATAAAATATCTATAGGACATGAAGTATTAAACAAACACCAACTCACTGAAATAGGTGGAGAAATGTGAACGTTACAGACTCTACATCCAGATAAGCCGAAGCTCCCCTCTTTAATTTGTGTTTCCAGGCCGGTCTTGACCTCTCCAACATGGCGATGCCGTTAACGTAACTAGGCAACAGGACCACGTAGTCAATGCGTCCATAGGTCTATGGCTTCAGGGCCCCTATGGATATATTCAACATCAAAATACATTTTCCACTTGCTTGGATGCTCATATCTACATCCTACATATAGTATGAATCCTTCATCTGTTTAATAATGTAGGCCAAAGGCTGTATTTCAGCTTTACATGGAGAAACATCACTGAGGTCAAACACAAGTTCAAGTTATCCTCATCGTCCCTTAAGAGGTGGGATGGGTTTGCAGCCAGGGTCACATGACAAAACATAAACACAATTACAGACAGCAACAACAACAACAACAATAAAATATAGAGGAAGCCCAGACAGGGGATCAAATCAAAGTGCAACCACAGTATGCACCACCCAACAATCGATCCCCATGAAGTCCTAGAAAACTGATGTTTGTGTTTTGATCTTATGATCTTCTCACCCGATTGAATGTGTTGTAGTACAAA
This sequence comes from Melanogrammus aeglefinus, assembly GCA_900291075.1. Taxonomy (NCBI): domain Eukaryota; kingdom Metazoa; phylum Chordata; class Actinopteri; order Gadiformes; family Gadidae; genus Melanogrammus; species Melanogrammus aeglefinus. The sequence continues at coordinate 21,151 of OLKM01001985.1, read as the reverse complement.
TGTCTGCGCTCATCTTGAGGAGGAACTAGACTCGGTCTTTAATGAGATACAGTTTGATTTCCAGTTTATCAAATGAGTCACAAGGTACAAAAATTACGGCAGAGGGTGGAGCGAGTGAGAGCTACGTAAGCCTGGTCGTCTGCCCCCACCTTTCATTTAATAAATTGTGTAACATTTCGGTTGAGAAAAAAGTCATTCTAAAGTCCTTTATTGGTTCAAAAGCGTTGGTTAACCCGTCTTGCGTTGTACAGCCCCCCGCCCCACCTTTCATCTGGGCCATACATACGATCAATTATTCAATATCCTAATGGCTGAAGGAGGAAGGAGCGTAGTGCGCGGAGGCTCCCGCTGCCTTTCAATTAGGAGAGCGGCTCTCGTTCGAAACCGCCGTCGTTCCAGACGCTCCGCTGCAGCGATCAAGCTTCTCCTTTCCAGAATCACTTCTCCTCAAATTCATCCTCCTCCCGTGGTCCTGGCGTAACGACTGATTCCTCTCTCTCTCTCTTCCTGTGCTCCTCAAAGCCATGTGGTCTTGTCCCCTAAACCGGGCCTGACATCCACACACTTGTTCATTAAGCAGCTTAAAACCCTCTGATTAATCGGCTTTGTTCCGAGCATGGATGTGACCTGCGGCCGGCACACACGGGCCGACCGGAAGATGAGTAATGATGAGCAGAGCCGCGCGGCGATTAGGATATCGCCTTATTGATCGTATGAACGCACCCGATGAAAGCTGCTAGTGTACCGCAGAGAAAGGAGTGCTCTTGAAATAATAACCATGATTTATGAAGCTGCTGAAAAATCCTCAAAGTAGTCTGCGTTCAACAACACTAAACCTGCAAGAACATATGGGAATAGATGGGAGACGGGAACCATCCCATAATACAGGTTCAGGTAGATGTGCTTCCAGCCCAGGGGACCCCTATCTGCCCTCTATTTAAGAACATGAAAAGAGTCCTCCCCTCTTTTTAAAAGGAGATAGCAGGAGAATAAATTGAATTTCCCATGATGCATCATGGCTCTCTCCCGTGAGAGGGAGCTCGCCCAGACAACGTCTCTCTACACCTCCGTAATCTATGGTTATTGTCCTCTTTATTTACCTTCTTCCTCCTCCCTTCTCTGCGGTTCACTTCCTTCATTTGTTTTAAGTTACTGCCGAGCTGTTCTCAGTTACTGCCCGGAGTTTAACAGCATGAGTCCATCTCCTGTGAACACGACAAACACAACTAACCTGTGACCTAACCATGACCTGCCATGAACTGACCGTGATGTCACCCGACACTGATGTCACCCGACACTGATGTCATCGGACGTGATACGTCACTGTTAACTGGGTCCATGGCCTCATCATTTACCTGTAGGGCGTTTATCAGACGCTTTAATCCAAAGCAATTTACAATAAGTCTATTCGTCAGAAGAAAGAGAATCAACAATATATCGCTGCCGTTACAGTAGGATGTTCACAAAACCAATCATGTTGTCACCTCATCATGTGGTCACCTCATCATGTGGTCACCTCATCATGTGGTCACCTCATCATGTGGTCACCTCATCATGTGGTCACCTCATCATGTGGTCACCTCATCATGTGGTCACCTCATCATGTGGTCACCTCATCATGTGGTCACCTCATCATGTGGTCACCTCATCAGGACCTCATTTATGCATCCCTCCAGAGGTCAACAACCATCCAATCAAACTTTGAGGAAACATCAACATCCTCTGTGTTTTCAATTCCCACTGCACAGAAATTAGCATATCAATTAGCACACCCACCAGCAATAAAAGACTATAAATGTTGATCACAGTTCAGTAGTCATGCCAACAATTGAAATTACAACGGTAATATTAATTCAGAAATAATATTCACTAAATAAATCCAATAAATCCATCCAACAAAACAGTACAATGCATTTAGTGCTTGAGTGATTGTAGATTTGTACAAGACAAGTCCATCGTAATGTTCTGCAGAACCCCGGGAACAACTCTGGAGGGGGGCCACTGGCTGACTCCCCAGCACCCCTCAAGGACAGGGCGCTGATCTAACCCGTGGCCCCTCAAAGCGCTTCACAATATCCCCCAACATTCACCCATTCATACACACACTCGAACAGCAACGGGGGAGTCATCGATGCGGGGCGACAGCCAGCGGGTCGGGAACAGTCTGGGTGAGGTGCCTCGCTCAGGGACACCTCGACACTAAGGAGGAGGAGCCGGGGGTCGAACCAGCACCCTGCCGGTTACCAACCAAGCTGACCTACCTCCTGGGCCACATGCCGGCTCTCCTCAATCACAAGGGGTGGAGGAGGGTGGAGGAGGGTGGAGGAGGGTGAAGGAGGGTGAAGGAGGTGTAGAGGAGGGTGGAGATGTAGAGGAGGGTGGAGGAGGTGTAGAGGGAGGGGTAGGAGGAGTTGTAGAGGAGGGTTGGAGGAGGTGTAGAGGAGGGTGTGGAGGAGTTGTAGAGGAGGGTGGAGGAGGTGTAGAGGAGGGTGGAGGAGTTGTAGAGGAGGGGTGGAGGAGGGTGGGAGGAGGGTGTAGAGGAGGGTGGAGGAGATGTAGAGAAGGGTGGAGGAGGGTGGAGGAGTTGTAGAGGAGGGTGGAGGAGTTGTAGAGGAGGGTGGAGGAGGGTGGAGGAGTTGTAGAGGAGGGTGGAGGAGTTGTAGAGGAGGGTGGAGGAGGTGTAGAGGAGGGTGGAGGAGGGTGGAGGAGTTGTAGAGGAGGGTGGAGGAGTTGTAGAGGAGGGTGGAGGAGTTGTAGAGGAGGGTGGAGGAGGTGTAGAGGAGGGTGGAGGAGGCTGGAGGAGGGTGGAGGAGGTGTAGAAGAGGGTGGAGGAGGGCGGAGGAGGGCCGCTGGTCTTTCAAGGAAAACTGTTTCCCAAAGCTTTTACCAGAAATTAACTGACCAAACATTTAAAAGCTTTAAAGCGTTAAAAGCTTTTAACAATAATGAACTGATCATAGAGTAAAGCACTTACTGGTAATTCAGTTCAGATTTGTGTTGAATTCTCTTTGATCCGAGCTGTTGAATCTCTTACCGGTGACAGAGAGATCTTCATCATCCTCATCCTCATGGTTAAAGGACCACAAGCTTTCCCCATGAAATTGGTTTTAAAGTCAGACAAACACCCTTAGCTGTACACAGCCTTTCCACCAATAAACACCACACAACCAACCACTCTCACAACGCACCTCCACCTCCTGAAGACAGGAGCTGGGTGGAGGTGGCTGCTTCATTAGAGGCAGCTTCAGAAGGAGGAACCGTGGCCAATATGTAGAATCACCAGCTGTCTCAGTGAGCCAGGCCCCAGGGTGGGGGTCCTATAGCGAGCCAGGCCCCAGGGTGGGGGTCCTATAGCGAGCCAGGCCCCAGGGTGGGGGTCCTATAGCGAGCCAGGCCCCAGGGTGGGGGTCCTAGCGAGCCAGGCCCCAGGGTGGGGGTCCTATAGCGAGCCAGGCCCCAGGGTGGGGGTCCTATAGCGAGCCAGGCCCCAGGGTGGGGGTCCTAGCGAGCCAGGCCCCAGGGTGGGGGTCCTAGCGAGCCAGGCCCCAGGGTGGGGGTCCGCTCTCCAACCAGCCGTCCTTCTGCTGAAGCTCCCAAAGCAGGCAGTCAGCTGGAGTCAGACGGTCGTACTGCGCTGACCCCTGTTCCACCTCCAGTCCAACGTGGCTGGTTGGCTGTGTTGCTGTGGTCCAATACTGTCCTGCCATTAATTAATGAGTTGTGTGTGTTCTAGTTACCTCTAATCTCTCATATGGATAGACACTTTGAACAAGGTAAAGTTTTAATCGTGTTACATAAGGTCTGAAGGGGGTTCTCTCCGTCACTGGGTTCCTCCAGACGTCACCGCTCTGTCCTCAGTGTTGTTTCAGACCTTATTGAGTCAGGGAGCGTTCGCTAAAGCAATTAGCCTGATCCCATTAGTAACAGCCGGCGTGCCACACAGCAACACCAGGCAGCCGCTAGCGATTAGCTCAGCTAGCGGTGGAATGGGCTGCGTCAGTGCTGGAGGAAGGGGTTAGCAGTGGTCCACTGTAGCGTGGGCTAACGTAATGTAGCGTGGCTAACCTAATGTAGCGTAGCTGACCCTAGCATGGTTAAGGCTGGCAGAAGGACGTCTGTTTGGTGGTGAACAAACAAAGTATTTCAGATGTATATTTTTTTGGTGTATTTTGTTATTTGTTCACACAGTTCATGTACTTCCCAGCCGTGAAAAGGGGAGGGGGCAAGTTATCAACTAACCCAAATCACTAAGCCCCGCACATTTACATGGTCAGTATTTTTGTTATTTGTTCACACAGTTCATGTACTTCCCAGCCGTGAAAAGGGGAGGGGGCAAGTTATCAACTAACCCAAATCACTAAGCCCCGCCCACCAACAAGGTCCAATCAGATCAGCGTGGTTGGGCAGGTAAACAAGGGACTTCATTTTCCTGACTGGTAGCTACAACACCAGCTGTGATTGGTTGTTTTATGGCCGTCTACCCTGGCCCTGGTTGAATGTAGTTCGGCTACATAACAGTGTTATGCAACATCACAGTATGATGCTACGTCACAGTATGATGCTACCGCGGTATGATGCTATATCGCGGTATCATGCTACATCGAGTTGCAATGCTACATCGCGGTTTCATGCTATATCGCGGTATGATGCTACATCGTGGTATTATGCTACATACTGGTGTGATGCTACTTGTGGTATGATGCTACATCGTGGTATCATGCTACATACTGGTGTGATGCTACTTGTGGTATGATGCTACATCGTGGTATTATGATACATACTGGTGTGATGCTACTTGTGGTATGATGCTACATCGTGGTATTATGCTACATACTGGTGTGATGCTACTTGTGGTATGATGCTACATCGTGGTATTATGCTACATACTGGTGTGATGCTACTTGTGGTATGATGCTATATCATGGTATCATGCTACATCGAGGTGCAATGCTACATAGCGATATCATGCTACATCATGGTATCTTGCTACATACTGGTATGATGCTAAATTGTTACAGACGATTATGGTATGGCAGCGCCACAGAGAACGTTACCAGGGAAACAAGATCCTCATTATTTCTAGTCAGCCCTGCACAGCGGCAGCAGCGAATCAAAAGTTTTTCACTGGTGATTCTCGCAGTCTAAACTCGGCAAACTGCCGTCTGACACCTTGAAAAAGAATGTTATTATCCGGATGCTCTCTTATTATCTACTTTTTAAGAATGCTGTATTTTCCAACGCGTCAAATTACTTTAATCTTACGTGCAAATAGGATGTGTGTTTGGAAGACAGATTACTCAAATCACCAAAACAACCTGCACAGAAAATACAGGTCTCTACTCTCCCTCATCGTTAAGGAGCAGGTAGGGGTTAGACAGTACAGAGACAGGTCATTGAGGAGCAGGTAGGGGTTAGACAGTACAGAGACAGGTCATTAAGGAGCAGGTAGGGGTTAGACAGTACAGAGACAGGTCATTAAGGAGCAGGTAGGGGTTAGACAGTACAGAGACAGGTCATTAAGGAGCAGGTAGGGGTTAGACAGTACAGAGACAGGTCATTAAGGAGCAGGTAGGGGTTAGACAGTACAGAGACAGGTCATTAAGGAGCAGGTAGGGGTTAGACAGTACAGAGACAGGTCATTAAGGAGCAGGTAGGGGTTAGACAGTACAGAGACAGGTCATTAAGGAGCAGGTAGGGGTTAGACAGTACAGAGACAGGTCATTAAGGAGCAGGTAGGGGTTAGACAGTACAGAGACAGGTCATTAAGGAGCAGGTAGGGGTTAGACAGTACAGAGACAGGTCATTAAGGAGCAGGTAGGGGTTAGACAGTACAGAGACAGGTCATTAAGGAGCAGGTAGGGGTTGGTTAGACAGTACAAAGACAGGTCATTCAAGGAGCAGGGTAGGGGTTAGACAGTACAGAAGACAGGTCATTAAGGACAGGTAGGGGTTAGACAGTTACAGAGACAGGTCAATTAAGGAGCAGGGTAGTTAGACAGTTACAGAAGATAGTTAGGTGGGCGGTAAGGAGACAGGTAGGGGTTAAAGAGACAGGTAAGGTTAGACAGTACAAGAACAGGTCATAAAGGAGCAGGTAGGGCGTTTAGACAGTACAGAGGACAGGTCATTTAAGGAGCAGGTGAGGGAGTTAGACAAGGACAGAGACAGGTCATTAAGGAGCAGGTAGGGGGTTAGACAGTACAGGAGACAGGTCATTAGGAGCAGGTTAGGGGTTTAGACAGTACAGAGACAGGTCATTAAGGACAGGTAGGGAGTTAGAACAGTAACAGAGGACAGGTCATTAAAGGAGCAGTAAGTGGTTAAACAGTACAGAGGACAGGTCATTAAGGAGCAGGTAGTGGGTTAGGCAGTACAGAGACAGGTCATTGAGGAGCAGGTAGGGGTTAGACAGTACAGAGACAGGTCATTAAGGAGCAGGTAGGGGTTAGACAGTACAGAGACAGGTCATTAAGGAGCAGGTAGGGGTTAGACAGTACAGAGACAGGTCATTGAGGAGCAGGTAGGGGTTAGACAGTAGAGAGACATTACAGAGCAGGTAGAGGGCCTAAAGTGAGGTAAACTGAGTCAATATGCCATGGCAGTATCCACCCTCCCTCGTCTCTCGAGGCTCACCAGCCGAGGCCGTTCTCCGAATAGAGACCTGGACCCAGAACACACAGAGGATGAGGTGTGGTTTAACCATCCATCCTGACGTAGAACACCATCAGAGGTCACACGGGACAGGAAGCGAGCGAGACCGTCCCCATTAGACGCCAGCTGGTGGAGAGAGTGAGTGGATCCAACGAGAAAGGATTGTTTAGCCCTCCTCTCCTCTCTCCTCTCTGCTCTCCTCTCTCCTCCCTCCTCTCCTCTCCTCTCCCCTCTCCTCTCTCCTCTCCCCTCTCCTCTCTCCTCTCCTCTCTCCTCTCCTCTCTCCCTCCTCTCCTCTCTCCCCTCTCCTCTCTCCTCTCTCTCTCCTCTCTCCTCTCTGCTCTCCTCTCTGCTCTCCTCCCTCCTCTCCTCTCTCCTCTCTCCTCTCCTCTCTCCTCCTCTCCTCTCCCTCCACTCTCCTCTCTGCTCTCCTCCCTCCTCTCCTCTCTCCTCTCCTCTCTCCTCTCCTCTCTCCTCCCCTCTCTCCTCTCTGCTCTCCTCTCTCCTCTCTGCTCTCCTCTCTGCGCTCCTCTCTCCTCTCCTCCCTCCTCTCTCCTCCTCTCTGCTCTGCTCTGCTCTCTGCTCGCTGTTCGCTGCCTGGCGTTCTGCTGCCAGAAGGCGGTGGGGAGCAGCTAATGGACGACATGAGACCTTGAGGAGAACCATTATCTCCAACGGGGTCCTCTTCCTCTTCGAGAGGATCCAGATCTCCTCCAGGTCCCAGCTGTGGCACCGGTCGAACACCTGGAGACGACTGGACCATCACAGAGTGAGGCTCTGGTGTACATCGTTTGTACATCGTGTACACAGTGTGCGTTTCATCCAACACTTCCCAGTGGTGAATACATGGGTACCAAACACTGTAGAACTCAATACAGAGAACACTGTGAGGCAGTTTCTCACATCAGAGGATTAGATGCTGAAGGCACTAAATAATAAAATGTAAGCACCTAATACAACCTAATCCAAGCTGCATGGCATCCAGTCGTTAAAACACGAATACTCTCACTGAAGTAAGCACTTTCATTCATGCTCATACTTTTATACTTTCAGTCCAATGAAAGTACCTACAATGATGGATGGCATGTATTAAATAATACATGCCATCCTGCACGTGTTCGGGGATAAATGATCTGCTCTTCGCTCTGGATCCCTGGGGCTGGAGGGTCATGTTCAGGGATAGATGTTCTTCTCTCCTCTCTTCTCTGGATCCCTGGGGCTGGTGCGTCGTGTTCGGGGATAGATGTTCTTCTCTCCTCTCTGGTTCTGGGGGGTTGGAGGGTTGTGGGCAGAGAGTTTGAGTTCTTCCCCTCATCTAAAAGCCTTTCCACTGAAGCGATGCTACAGAGGAAAGGTTGGAGAGTTCTCCGGGGATCTAGGAGTCCCCCCCTCTAATAACTCTTAGTATTAGTATATACTAACACCTACAGATTTACTAGGTCATATACACAGTGATGTACTTTAAACTACTAATAATAAGTGTGCCTTCCACAGCAGGATCAAAGGAAGGCCTAACGACGGACGATCAACGTTTAAAAAACGCTCACATCCATGAAACCAGGAATCTATTTAATTATGAGAACCCGTGTAAGGCCTAATATGAGGCAGCGAGCTGAGGGGTTCCTCTGAGCTGCTGGGGTACATGTATGTAGCGGGGGCTGATTAGACGCCAGCCCCAGCCTGTCCAACACCATCACTCCACGCGATGGGGATCTAGTTAGCAACCATATTAAACATTTAATAACCATGAAATTGGGTAAAGGGAGGCGCCAGGAGAGTCCGTTCTGATAGGATCAGACACCGCGCGGTAATGAAATGTGATAGGCCCATATCTCCCCAAACACACTTTTTATTAAAAGACAGATGCAATGCAACAACTTTATATAAAATAGCCCCTGGCTAAATGTGATCTCTCCCTCGCTCTCTCATTATCTCTCTCTGCTGTTTCATTCTGTTTCTGTAAGCTTTCATTTTCTCTCTCTCTCGCTCTCCCTCTCTGTTGCTCTCTCTCTCTCTCTCTCTCTCTCTCTCTCTCTCTCTCTCTCTCTCTCTCTCTCTCTCTCTCTCTCTCTCTCTCTCTCTCTCTCTCTCTCTCTCTCTCTCTCTCTCTCTCTCTCTCTCTCTCTCTCTCTCTCTCTCTCTCTCTCTCTCTCTCTCTCTCTCTCTCTCTCTCTCCCTCCCTGTCTGTCTGTCTGTCTGTCTGTCTGCTCTGTCTGTGTCTGTCTGTCTCGTCTCTGTCTCTCTCTGTTCTGTCTGTCTGTCTGTCTCTCTGTCTGTCTGTCTGTCTCTCTCTCTCTCTTTCTCTGTCTCTCTCTCTCTCTCTCTCCTTTGTCTCTCTGTCTGTCTGTCTCGTTCTGTCTGTCTGTCTGTCTGTCTGTCTGTCTGTCTCTGTCTTTCTGTCTCGTCTTGTCTGTCCTGTCTGTCTGTCTCTCTCTCTCTCTGTCTCTCTCTCTCTCTCTCTCTCTCTCTCTCTCTCTCTCTCTCTCTCTCTCTCTCCCTTGTCTGTCTCTCTCCCTGTTCTCTCTCGCTTCTCTCTCTCTCTCTCTCTCTCTCTCCTCTCTCTTCTCTTCTCTCTCTCTCTCTCCTCTCTCCTGTGCTTCTCTCTCTCAGCTTTCCTTCTCTCTCTGTCTCTCTCTGCCTTTCTCTGTTCATTCTCTATTTCTCTGTATTTTGGCGGTCGTCCTTTAATATCTGGTCGTTCTCTGCTAATTTCTCTGTTCTATTC
>OLKM01001984.1:80096-87596 GCA_900291075.1 Melanogrammus aeglefinus | reverse complement strand
CACAAACACACACACACCCACACATCCACACACATCCACACACATGCACTCCCAGACAAACACACACAAACACATACACACACTTGCACCCACACACACACCGGTGCCGTCTCTCCGCTGCAGACTCCCGTGCCCTGGAGAGGCTCTGGGCTCTGGGATCCGTTTGCCGCTGGACCTAGTGCTGCCTCCTCTTCCTCGTCCTCGTCCTTGCCCTGGCTATGTAGGTCACAGGTGCCCTGCAACCATATCTCATGCACCCCAGATACAGAGTGCAGTCGATACCGCTGACAGAAGTCCAACTAGCCCTGGATTACAAGTTGCCTCATTAACTTTGTTCCGATGCCGAGACGGTTCACCTCACCGAGGAGGGAACATGTCCCCTGCCTCATGCAGGGATGGGCACATATAGGGGATACATTTGGGGTACGATTCAGTGTATGCTGTTTTCTCTGGGGTAGGGTGGATGGATTATGGTGCTGGTGTTTTGTGTGGTTCTCAGTCTGGACCCCAAAACGTTTGCAGTCGTGGTATAGAAATTGTACAACGAGGTATCAGCTGCCCTAACCCCTAGCTGCTCCTTAATGACACAAATCCCCTGGAATCCCTGTAAGTCATTTGATAAAGGCTGCAGGTCTAGATGGTAGTAAACAGTAATGGCTCCCAGGCTGGAAGAGAGACGAGAGACACAGCCATTGTGAGGAATAAAAAAAAAAGAGCAGTAGAAGGGAGAGACAGCGTGGAGGAGAGAGGAGGAGGCAGGGGTGAGGGTGAGGGTGAGGAGGGAGAGGGGGGGAGGTAGACGTAGCGCACTGATCCTGCACACAGCAGCCAGCAGTGTGTTTCAGATTGTTTCCCATTTGCATGATAATATGAACACAGTGTATGGCTGTGTGTTCAACACTCGATACGTAAACACACACAGACACACACACACACACACAAAATATACACAAAACATACCCACGCACACGCAAAACATACACACACAAAAAACGTACACAAAACATTCCCACAAAAATCACTAACACAAAGATAAACACACGCACACACACACACACACTATGCAAACACATACAGACCACTGATCAGCACACCAGCATGCTAACATATTTTCAGCTCCAATGCAAACAACACCAATACACATACAGGCTCACAGAGACAACAAGAGAAACACACACACACACACACACACACACACACACACACACACACACACACACACACACACACACACACACACACACACACACACACACAGCACGGCTCCCTGAGGGGTTTCGACATATGGATCCAGAGGACCTGATTAGCAGGCTGGGGTGTCCAGGGGCTTGAGTCCCTGTCCTGTCAGGAGATGGCGCTCATTAAAGCAGACAGCATTGCATCATGTTTGCGTGCAGGTTGGTTTTCCGCTGTTCCTGGCCTGCCAGCCAGCGCATTACCGCAGAGGAACCAATGCGATTACCCGTGCTTTGATTCGACGAACATGAAATTGCAATCGTGGAACGGGCGGCCGTGTTTTTCCGGTGGATTCCATGGGCGTCGCGGAGCCCTCCCCTTCGTGGAGGACTGATGGCAGGAGTAACTGTGACGGCCGTCAAAGGATTTAGTCACGACAACACGAGAAAAGGAAACGCTAAACAACGTGAAGTCACATGCAGTTGTCCTGACGACTCTCTGCTTCAACCTTATGGAGGAAGGGATCTGCTTGACACCAGCAAGCGCGTGCGTGTGTTTTTTTGTGTGTGTGTGCATGTGCGTGTGTGTGTGTGTGTGTGTGTGCACGTTCGCGTGCATGTGCGTGTGTGTGCGCGTGAGGGAGAACTACCTCTAAAGACCTGAGCAGGAGAGCGAGAGAGTGAAGTGATCAGTTTATTATTACTGTGGCTGTCTCTGCAACCCTCGGGGCTGATGCTGTTCTATCAATTTCTGTTAAAGTGCACCTTTGAGCCCTCACTGAGTAGGTTGCATTTTTGTCTTTGTGTATATGTGAGTGTCTATATGTGTGCATGTGTTTGTGAGTGTCTGTATTTGTGCTTGTGTGTTTGTGTGTGTGTCTGTGTGTGTGTGTGTGTGTGTCTGCTTGTGCGTCTGCATATGTGTATGTGTCTTTTTGTGTGTCTGTGTGTATGCTTGTGTGCCTGTATGTGTGTTCTTGAGTGTGTGATACATGAGGGCAGAGTGTTTGGTACTTAGATCTACCTAATGTAGCAGTGATTTGCTGAGCAGGCACTAGCAAATGCTTCAATTTATTCCCGAGCATTTAGGTGTTTTGTGCAGCATTCAAACACGCTCCGACACACATGCATATCGTATATTGCTCCCCCCGTAAAAATGATGTGGGGGGGCATTTTACTAGGTAGCATTTTATTTTTATACATGCATAGTACTAAACATCCATTCCAGGGCTGGGCATGTCTCCATCTCTACGTTATATAATATGCACGCAAACGCTCTCAGAAGAATGAAAGGAGGTGGGAGAGAGGTCAGGAGAAAGACACGGGCCCGCCCAGAGGCTGTAAAGGTCGTCTCTGCATCCAGTTTAATTTTTTTTCCCTCTCCCGCGACAGCTCAGATCTATAAAGTGATCAATAAATCTTTTTTTAATGTCCCTGCATATCGGCTGCCTGGGATTCAACACCCCTGCCTCCTCTCCTCCTCTCCTGCTCTCCTTCCTCTCCTCCTCTTCTCCTCTCCTCTCCTCCTCTCCTCCTCTCCATCCTTCTCCTCCTCTCCTCTTCCTCTGCGTCTTCGTTCCCTCCTTGTCCCCGTGCCGCTGCTCAGCCGCCATTCCGAACGGCATAGCATACGCTGACCCCCCATTCCACCCACACCAGCACACCCTGAGACCCGATTCCTTCCACAGGTCAGACAAACCTCACAGTCCTCCTTGTAACCGATCACCGCGTTGTAGAGCTTAGATCGGGCCCGGAAAATCAAGCCCGACCCGACCCGAGCCCGTGCACGCTCTGTCCGAGCCCGGCCCGACCCGACACATTAACTGTAATTCTGAGCCTGAGCCCGATTTCAACCCGACTTTTTTTTTAATACATATGTAACTTTGTACACATTTGTTACTATAGCTACTCTGCTAAATATATAGGGATAATGTATAGAACACCCGTCATTATCGGGAAAATAAGCCCCGACAGGGCGAACATAGGCCTACACCGACGCGCAGCGAAGGTGTCTTCGCCCCGAGTAAGCTTATATAATGACCGGCGACGTTCTATACATTATCCCGCTTATTACACGGCTACTTGACAAAACGAAAAAATAACTTCACAATGGTTTGTCTTTTTACAATTTATTCGTTACCGGCATTCGTAGTGTTGATCAGCAGAGAAATAATTTGTTCGCAAAGACGGTGACGTCGCTTAGCAACGGAAGACGCTGGGGTTCACAAGTTACCGGAGTACTACCCGTGCAAGTGAACGGAGCGTTCCACGCCATTGAGAAGACCCGTGTAAAAAAGGCCTATAATATTTCTGTTTATGGCATAGCATTTCTCCTCAGATTAGGCTAATAAACCAATGATGAATAATAATAATCGTCGATCAAAGGCCCGGCCCGACCCGGCCCGAGGTTAGTGGTGGGAGAGAATCTGCTCGGGCAGAGAATCTAAACTGTACCGCGTTGCCAAAGACTGTGTAGCGTCTTTTAGTGCTGAACACCTAATCATAATGCCGCACACAAACCTGTCTAAAGCATCCGCCACATGTAGTAAAACACACATGAATGTGTTTTAGTGACATCAAAAGTGGGAGTGTCCACCTCGATGTATAATGGATAGATAAGCAGTATCGGCTACAGTTCACTGGGTAGGCTGGTCGACTGATCCATCATACATCTGGGGAGGACACGCCCACTTTTGATGGCACTAAAACACAGGAAAAGGCAGATTTTCAAACAGCTTGTAATGGCTTATCACACTCACACCTGGTGGCATGATATCACCCCTTTAAAGCTGGGTCACAGCACTGAACCCCCCCCCCCCCCCACACACACACACACACACTCACAATTTTTCACTCTTCTCACACGCACACACAAATACACACACGCACGTGCACACACTCAGTCCCAGGCGGGCTTCAGGTACACACAGTCTACAGTCGAACTGAAGGAGTTACCTGCAGAGGTTTTGACGTGTCTTCTGTGGTTATCCCTTTGTCTTCCGTCCATCCATCCATCCTTCCGTCCATCCCTCCGTCCATCCTTCCGTCCAACCACCCGTCCATCCTTCTGTCCATCCGTCCATCCATCCGTCCGTCCATCCATCAATCCACCCATCCGTCCATCCATCCGTCCATCCATCCATCCGTCCATCCCCACCCTCCGTCGTCACGCCGACCGGCCCGCGCTGTGTTGCGCGAGGCGCGGCTACACACACGCAGCTCATCAACCCCCGGCAGATAAAAGCTGCTCATCTCAAGCCGAGAGCTTAATTAAAACGGGGGGCCTCGCCGCAGACTGACACCTTTTACACGCTGCAAACGGCTGCCTACCCGCCGTTACTGCCAATCCAATTATCCCCCCCCCCCCATCCCAACCCATAAAGCAAGCCGAGGAGGAGCCCCTTCAAATAGGGTGGTGTTGAGGCAGGGGGGAGGGTTGGGGGGTGGGGGGGGGGAAGCTATTAAAGATTATACAAAGATTTGGTGGAGACTCGACTTCCCAGAACAAGAACTGGGGAGATGGGGATAGTGGGGAGTTGGGGGTGGGAGGGGGGTCTGCTTCAATGCAAGACGGCCAAATAAGCTGGTGAGAGTGTACGAATTTGAATTTATTTATTAGTGTCTTCCATTTTTGGTAGTTCACAGGGTATGTGTGAGTGTGTGTGTTTGTGTGTGTGTGTGTGTGTGTGTGTGTGTGTGTGTGTGTGTGTGTGTGTGTGTGTGTGTGTGTGTGTGTGTGTGTGTGTGTGTGTGTGTGTGTGTGTGTGTGTGTGTGTGTGAGCAATGTGCTTTTTTGTTGACTTGTGGGGAGCTTTGTGTGCATAAATACACCTGGCTGTGTGTGTCCTTGTGTGTGCACGCGCGCACGTGTGTGTCGGTCTCTCAGGGATGGCAATATGCTCTCCGGCTGGCCACAGTTCAGCTGCAGCATCCTGGGGATTATCTTCCCCAGCGGAAGGTCACATCCTCAATGTCATTAAGGCCGGGCGCGAACACACACACGCCACCGCCGCACGAAACACTAGACCTGCTAGCTCTGTAGCTAGGCTAGGAATAGTGCAGTCAGAGACAGTTGGGCCACGCTTTAACACCGAATGTTACAAGTTAACATATTTAAAACAGTGATGCAACAAAAATGTGGAAGTCAGAATGGGAAGTGCAGTGAACATATAATGTATTTAGTTAAATAACCTCACGTTTACACCAAGAGGAAACTAAAGTTGTTTTATAGAGCATTTTTTCAACAATGCTTTTTAACTGATTAGCTTTCAGTCCACAGAAATATGGGGTTGAGTGCCGCATCAGTAACCAGTACCGGTACTTTGTTGGGAGTCCTGGAGGATCCCAGACTTTACGAGGGCCCGGCCCATTTAAGCCCACTTCCAAAGCAGAGGCCGCTGCTAATTCAAAGTGGCAAGCGTGCCTAAGCCTTCCCCAGCCAGGAGGCTCACAGTGACCGCTGGGCTCTAAATTTACATCCTGGCCCGGCAGGGAAGTTTTAAAACCCACGGGCAGCAGCAGCAGAAGCAGTGTAGTGTGGCCAACTTGTTTCTCCAGAGCTATTCCTGATAAGAATCAATGCTCCCCAGCGGCAGACAGGCAGGGCGAGAGCCGTTCTCTCAGCTGTGTCCTAACTGAAACCATGCGATACACTTCTCAACATGCCCACTCAGCCGTTCAGCTCTGGCCTTGGCAGCCATGCAGCCCATAATAATATAACTCACACACCGCCGCACCAATGTCCCTCATCCCAGCCTGGATAGGATGGAGATGGTATCACAGAGAACAGTGTCTCAGGGGGGGGAAGACACTGCCTTCATGCTGTGCCTTCTCCTCTCCTCCCCTTTCTCCTGCTCCTCTTCCTCTCCTGTACTGTCCTCTCCTTCCCTTCCCTTTTCTTTACTGTCCTCACTCCTCTCTCCTCCTGTTATCTCCTCTCCTGTACTGTCCTCTCCTTCCCTTTCCTTTACCGTCCTCCCTTTTCTCCTTTATCGTCCCTTTATCCCCTCTACTTTACCCCGCCCATTTTCTTGTCTCTCCTCTCCTCCCCCTTTTCCTCTCTTCTTTCCCCTCCTCTCTTCTCCTCTACCCTCCCCTCTCCTCTCCCCTCTTCTCCCCTCCTCCTCCTCCTCCTCCTCCTCCTCCCCCTCCACTGCCTCTCCTCTCCACTGTCTATTTGTTACCCATCGGGCTGAGCGGATTCACCTGCTCAAATTGGACGCCTGGCTGCCTCTGTCTGGCTGGTGCAATTGGCAGGAAATCAATCCCACTCCAGTGGACATCACCCACCCACCAGCGCACCTCCCCTCGCCCCTCGCCCCTCGCCCCTCGCCCCTCGCCCCTCTCCACTCCTGCCTGGCTGTAGGTGGAGGCTTCACTCAGGGCCGCTGTGTCTTATCGAAGCAGCCGCAGAGACCCCCTGGGGACCCATTGTTCACCAGCATCAGCGCCGCTGCAGTCTCGGCGGCGGCGCGCCCCGCCCCGTACCGCACTTCTGCCAAGTCACCTGTACAGTACAGCGCATGCTCACACACGTACAGCCACGTAAACACCTACAGTCCCCCGCGCATACAGTCACACACACACGCCACACCCGCATAGCCACTCTTCGTTAACACCCTATCAGGCACCCACAGAAAACACACACGTGTCCATAGTCTCCCACACGCATGTGTGTGCACACACACACGCACACACCTTCCACACATACAGTCACATACACTCTCCATCAACACACACACACAGACATACACCCATACTCTCACACATGCATGAACACACTCAACACACACAAGCGCGCACGCACGCACACACACACACACACACACACACACACACACACACACACACACACACACACACCACACACACACACACACACACACACACACACACACACACAAACATAGACATAAGAGTGAGCCTAGGACGCGTTTGAAGCGGGAGTGCGTGCGTACTTGTGGCGGTGGTTAATTGCTGCGCGGCGCGTCACAGGAGAGGATGAAACCGGGGGTGCGCCGTGTCATTATTTATTATGCTAATGTCTTCGTTTTGAGACACAATTAAGTGATTAGAAAGCTGTCGTTCGCCCTGCTCCCTCTCTCACCCCCCTCCCCCCGCCTCGCCCTTCCTTGTCTTTCCTTTGCTTTGCACCGTATTACAGTAATGAAGCCATTACTTCTCCCAGTGAATTTTAATGAGTTTTTAACTAACATTTTAATGAGCTGTACATTAACATAAAGCATGGATTAGGCTAAATGAATCTTTGTGCGCCTACGTGTGTGTGTGTGTGTGTGTGTGTGTGTGTGTGTGTGTGTGTGTGTGT
>OLKM01001984.1:66603-80086 GCA_900291075.1 Melanogrammus aeglefinus | reverse complement strand
GTCATTATTTATTATGCTAATGTCTTCGTTTTGAGACACAATTAAGTGATTAGAAAGCTGTCGTTCGCCCTGCTCCCTCTCTCACCCCCCTCCCCCCGCCTCGCCCTTCCTTGTCTTTCCTTTGCTTTGCACCGTATTACAGTAATGAAGCCATTACTTCTCCCAGTGAATTTTAATGAGTTTTTAACTAACATTTTAATGAGCTGTACATTAACATAAAGCATGGATTAGGCTAAATGAATCTTTGTGCGCCTACGTGTGTGTGTGTGTGTGTGTGTGTGTGTGTGTGTGTGTGTGTGTGTGTGTGTGTGTGTGTGTGTGTGTGTGTGTGTGTGTGTGTGTGTGTTTGCATGTGCGTGTGTGTCTATTACGCATGCACGTGTTTGGGCGGGTGCGCGAGCATGTGTGTAATGACGAGTGGTTCATTAAGAGTTAATTATATTGTTTTACGGCGGCGACATCAACACGTTTCTCTTCCTGGTTCTTGGCCGCCATGAATCCCCTGCCGTCTACTTCCTGTCATTACCTTGTGACCGGAAAGGGGGGGACGGGGAGGGGGGACTCGTTAGGACCAATTAAGGTTTCGCTGTGTGAAATATCAAGGGGTCTCGTGGTTTCAATCAGCGTATTTCTTTAGGAAGTAGATGAAGAATCGAGGTCATAACCAACCAACCCCACACCACCACCACCACCACCACCACCCCCAACCACCAGCACCAACACCACCGCCTGTGTGATGGAATGTGGAGCATATGGCCCCAATAGCTCTGCTGCGCCTAAGCCCCGCCCACCCCTGCTGCTCCGGCTAAGCCCCGCCCACCCCTGCTGCTCCGGCTAAGCCCCGCCCACCCCTGCTTCCCCTTAATCAACACCCTGCTGTTCTTCATCACCTCGAAAGTTTGACCTTCAGCACACACAGCCCTCGCTCGGTACAGGCACCCCCTGGTCCCTGCGCTCTCTCCAACCCCACCCCCTGCCCCCACCCCAACTCCATTCTGTTCTGCAGCCATTTCCGGAGCAACGCTCGCACACACGTGCACGCACACACACACAACCCACAAACATTGCACATACGCAGATAATGTCCCCTTTATTTGAACTGGAGCGGATCCATTAAAGATGCACATATCATGATCTCACCAGCTGTGTCTCCTACACCCCCCCCCCCCCCCTGCTCACCGGCGCTATCGCCTAGCTCAGCACCGCCGCCCGGGCCTCGTTTCCCCTTCCCTACCCCCACCTCGCCTGCCCACCACTCCATACCACACTTCCAGGTGTCTTATCTGCAGAGGTGACAGCGTCATTTGCAATCCCATGGCTCTGGATGTAGGGGGGAGATAGAGGGGGGGGGGAGGGAGGGGTGGAGGAGATGCTATCGTCACGGCCAGCATGGCCACGCTGTGCTGGTTTTGCCTCGCATGATAGGACGTGCGTGTGTGCGACTTCCTTTGCAGGAGCCGCCGGCCGAGCGAGCATCAGCATGTTGTAGGGAGAGGGAGAGAGGGAGAGAGAGGGGGGGAGAGAGAGAGAGGGAGAGAGAGGGAGAGAGAGGGAGAGAGGGGAAGGGAGAGAGAGAGAGGGAGGGAGAGGGAGGGAGAGAGGGAGAGAGAGAGAGAGAGCGGGGGAGGGAGAGAGAGAGGGGGAGAGAGGGGGAGAGCACTGATAAGGGGGCCTTGAGAGAGAGTGGGAGATGCCTTGTGTTGGGACGGCACTGGATATCATGCGGGAAGTAGAGGTCATCAACCCGCAGGGGAGAGAGAGAGAGAGAGAGAGAGAGAGAGAGAGAGAGAGAGAGAGAGAGAGAGAGAGAGAGTGGGGAGGATATTGATGAGTAGCGCTAATAGAGAGATAGAGAGGGAAGTAGAGAGAAAGAGAGAGAGAGAGAGAGAGAGAGAGAGAGAGAGAGAGAGAGAGAGAGAGAGAGAGAGAGAGAGAGAGTGTGGGGAGGATATTGATGAGTTGCGCTAATGGTTGCAGGCCTCTCGCTGGTCCTCAGTGGGCCCACAGCCCTGGGCACTGCCAGGCTGCCATATTGATGCAGCTGTTCCCTCCGTCGGACCTTCGACCCTGGGCTGGGGGTTGGGGGGGTGGGGAGGGAGGAGGTTATGGGGGGGAACAGCGTGAACCTGTTGGCTGTCTGCATGGTCAGGTTGAAGGGCTAATTTCTGCATCTGGTTGGCAGACAGAGGTTATCCCGCTGTAGTGCCGGGGAGAGGTTTATATCATTATTAATAATAATATTATCATAATATTGTGGATGTCTGCCGTCACAACGAGGGATTCAGCTCCAACCAGTCAATTGGACACTCAGTATTGCGAGGGTGCGGGTATATTTTTGGGGCTTAGTGCCTGCCTGACTGGCCTTGTGAGCTCAACCCTGATTTTTATTTACCTCTGAGTTCCCCAGTGAATATCACTCTGGCCTTGGCCGGCTAGCAAAGGATTTCCAAATAAGACTCTATCCTTTTGGTGTTAGGAAAAAAGCCCGCCAATCAGAGGTATGCTCATGTTCTCTTCACTCTGGCTGAATCCGGGTTGGAAGAGGTTAAACAAAATCGGGAAAA
This sequence comes from Melanogrammus aeglefinus, assembly GCA_900291075.1. NCBI lineage: Eukaryota > Metazoa > Chordata > Actinopteri > Gadiformes > Gadidae > Melanogrammus > Melanogrammus aeglefinus. The sequence continues at coordinate 77,522 of OLKM01001984.1, read as the reverse complement.
GTATCACTTTTTAACATCGTTATTCAGTCCGTGTCCGTCTTGGATGCTATACTTTCCTCGGAAGAAGCCATGCTTCTTTAATGCCTTTTTCGTTGTGAACTGAAACTCTGCCAATCTACAGAAGGAATCAGAACGTGAACTTGCGAGTTCTCAAGAGTCTTCTGCCTGACAGCCCAGAGGGTCATGGGTTTGTGGCCTGGGTCTGGTGGCACTTCCTCCCTGGAGACCAGCTCCAATCCGTTGTTTGCTAGCATTTGATATCCAGCGCGCCTAAACCGGGCTAAATAACAGCTCCATAAATACACAGAGGGGTGGATGGCTGGCTAATGCTCCTTCTGCCTGCAGCTACGGCAGTAATACAAGCCACCAATGGGAACGGCGCGGAGGGACTCGAGTCTTTCTTTTCTCATCCGCTGAAGGCGGGATTGGAAATGGTTACAATGTAATAATATCTCGCTGTCAAATGAAGCAGGGAAAGCACTTGAAAGAATCGCGAGCTCTTGGAAATCCGTGACTCCTGTAGAGAGAGGGGCTGCGTGTGTGTGTGTGTGTGTGTGTGTGTGTGTGTGTGTGTGTGTGTGTGTGTGTGTGTTTGCGTGCGTGCGTGCGTGTGTGTGTGCATGGTTTATTTTTTAATCAGAATGTGGATGGGAGGCAGTGGGGTCGCGTGGTGGGGTATGGCCAGGGGCTTTTAGCTGCGGTAATCTCTCTGGGACTGTCTGAGCTTGGGACCGCCACCATATATATATATATATATATATGTAGACTCAGGAAGGGGTCGTTCCACTGCAATAAAAAAGCGAGGCAAAATGTAATAACTACCAAACAAAGATGCGCACACACACACACATACATACACAAACACGCAAATACACATTTCCATCCATAATGTTCCACATTTCCGGAATTACAAAAATACACCCTGCAGCTTTGTATATCGCAAGAGCATTTAGTTCGGATATTTTCTGTTTGTGTGTGTGTGTGTGTGTGTGTGTGTGTGTGTGTGTGTGTGTGTGTGTGTGTGTGTGTGTGTGTGTGTGTGTGTGTGTGTGTGTGTGTGTGTGTGTGTGTGTGTGTGTGTTCGTGAATGCATGTGTGTGTCTGCAAGAACGCTGCGAGTGTGTGTTCCACTGTGCCAGGAGTGTACAGAGTTATTGCTGTGTGTGTGTGTATTTTTCAAAATCCCACCCTGAAAAACATGTTGTTTCAGCAGCCGGCAGTGATGTCGGTGTGAGAGGCACCACCTTTTGCCCTCCTCAAAGCAAAAAACGCACGCACTTATCTCGGCACACAGCGAGCCGCACGCCTCGGCCATCGAGGACCCCACTAATCTCGGCGACAGGCCGTGAGCAGCCCTCCCTTACGGGGAATAATATCCTGGCCGAGGAAAGGGCAACACCTCCTAGCTCCCACCCCAATATCTCTGCTCACCCCTGGCACTACGCTACGCAGGCCAGACCTGGGAGAGTGTGCGTCCACTGGGGGTTGACTGTGCTGACAAGTGCCCTGCGGAGGTGGGTTCCGTATGTCTGTGTCTCGGGTGAGACCACCGCACCCGGGACAAGGCAGGCCCCTGCTACACATAGCTGCTGGCGGTAGCCTCTCCGGAGACGCGGTCCAAATTTGGTTTGCAAAGCAGGGTGCTCTCCGTCTCCCGTGTGTCCCCCCAGGACTGGCTCCAGCTGCCGGAGCCCCGTGGAGGCTCCAGCTGTTGGGGCCCCTGGCAGCTCCAAAAGGCCCCGTCTCCATCGCTCTCTCCTTAAGGTTGTCCGGGGGTTTTACTGGATGCTAAACCAGCCAGCGCCGCCAATTAACCAGCTCCGTAACTTCTGTTCCGGCTGCTTCCAAATGAACTCGCTCCTCCGGTGGAACTCGGACCAACTTTATTGACCAACTGTATTCATTACTCCGCATCACCAGTGCATATATTAACGCTAGCCCGGGCAGATTCCCTCAGTTAGCCCCTGGCTGACAGACGGGCAGATGCAGAAGCTCGCCACCAAGGGGGTGAGAGTGCTAAGTAAGTAAGGAAATAAATAAATAAATAAAGCGTTCAGAAATAAATTATTCAAAAAGGGAATATGAATAAGCGTCAAGCCAGCGAAGGAGTTTTGCCCGGCGGAGCTCCGCAGGATGCGAGCAGACGCCTTCTGCGGAGGAATATGAGAGCCATGAGGGTTTCAAGGGGATAGAAATGCAATTACCTCAAGTATGTCTACCAACAAGGCCTCATATGCCCGCAGGGACCGGGAGTCGGAGCCAAAGACCCCTCTCTTGCAGCCGATAGGCCGACAAACTTTTATCGACGAAGTTTGTCGACCTATCGTCTGCGAGAGAGCTACATCAGCAGGGATACAATGCTTTAAACCGCGTTGTGCTTTTTAACAGGCAAAAGAATCAAACTCTGTAAGGATTAGTTGAGCTAATACAAATATTCTGCCTTTTCGTGAGGTGGATTTGGATGTGGAATCTTTCTGAACTACTGCATCTGTCCGTTCAAATCAGTGGCGGACTAGCACAGTCAGTAGTCATCGCCTTCCTGAATTATCCCTGGGTTTATTTATGTTTTACAATATCAATCAGTTGCCAACACATCCGGAAATGAATTGAATATATTACATATCTTTATTGTATACAATATACTACAGCATAATCTTTATCTGATATGTACTATAACATAGTGCTTGTGCGTGCGTGATTTTGACCTAGTGTGCGACAACATCATAACACAATTACACCAAGAGGTTCCAGGACCGAAAATGGCCCCACTAATGAGCGTTCCTCTTGTTTCATTTCCCATTTGAAAGGAAATTGTTTCAGACAATGGCCACAATCACTGATGATTTGAAAGGAGCAATTAAAGCCAGCGCTGCCGCGAAAACAACACTCTGCATAACATCCAAGCTGGCCCAGGGTTTGTCCCGACAGCCGATTGTCGTTTTTGATGCAAATAAATAGCTTAGCGATGACTCCTGCTATGGTGCTAGCTAAGAGGTTGCCAACGTCAGAGCTGAGTAATTACCTTAGCTCGTTTGATTAGGGGGCAAACCCTTCACGAGAGAGAGAGAGAGAGAGCGAGGGAGATGGAGAGAGAGAGAGAGAGAGAGAGAGAGAGAGAGAGAGAGAGAGAGAGAGAGATAATCAGCTCTTGTTTTGTTTCTCTCCTTTTCTCTCCCACAGTTTCTCTCTCCATCCAACCTTTTGATCCCTCCCTCGTTCCCCTTCCGTCCCTCTCTTCTCTCATATCCCCTCTTTCACTCTCTCCATCCCTTTCTCTCCCTTTATTTTTATATACCTCTCTTACACTGTATCTTTCTCTAGCTCACTCTCTCCCACTTTAGCTTGTTTTTCTCTCTCTCGCTCTGTCTCTCTCTCTGTCTCTCTCTGTCTCTCTCTGTCTCTATCTCTCTCTCTCTCTCTCTCTCTCTCTCTCTCTCTCTCTCTCTCTCTGTCTCTCTGTCTCTCTCTCTCTCTCTCTCTCTCTCCTCTCTCTCTCTCTCTTCTCTCTCTCTCTCTCGCTCTGTCTCTCTCTCTCTCTCCTCTCTCTCTCTCTCTCTCTCTCTCTCTCTCTGTCTCTCTCTCTCTGTCTCTCTCTCTCTCTCTCTCTCTCTCTCTCTCTCTCTCTCTCTCTCTCTCTCTCTCTCTCTCTCTCTCTCCTCTCTCTCTCTCTCTCTCTCTCTCTCTCTGTCTGTCTCCTCTCTCCCCCCTGCCCTTGCAAAGCTTTCATTTGGATGCGTGTCACACAGAGGTCCTCCTTGTATGTACTCCATGGCATCCCAAGATAATTGGGTTGAAAGCTTGTGCTCTCCTTCAGCACCATCCACCCCAACCCACCTCTCCCCCACCCAACCCTTTTCCCTTTCCCCTTTTCTCTTTTCCCTTTGCTGGAAATAAATAAATAAGTAGCAAGACAATAGCTGTGAAGCTTCATGGAGCAAGGGAGGGAGGGAGGGAGGGAGGGAGGGAGGGAGGGAGGATTGGAGGGACGGATAGACAAGAAGGAGAGAGAGAGAGAGGAAATGTGTCAAGAGAGAAGGAGAGTCAGAGAGCGATAGGGGGTGAGGGGGGAGACAGAGGGAAAACAAGAGAGAGGGAGGGAGAGATGAGAGAGTGTCCAGGGAGAGAGACAGAGAGGGAGATGCAGCTGAGCTCTGTATCAGGAATAAAGGGAGAGAGACTCCGCCCTAGAAAGAGGGAGAGAAAGAGAGAGAGATGCGCCTGAGAGAGGAGAGAGAGCGAGAGAGAAAGGGACGGGAGAGCCAGGGAGAGAGGGAGACGAACGAGACTGTGTCATGTAGAGAGAGAGGGGGAGAGAGAGAGGGATGAAAGAGAGCGAGAGATGAGAGCAGCTCTGAGCGCCGGGGCCTGTTATCCCCTCTATAATCCAGAGACCCTTCCATCTCTCCCCACTGGGGTCCAATTTCCATACCGACCTGTAGTGGTGCCCTTAATATATCCCTCCTCAAACACAATGCCCCCTCCCTCACCCCCCCCCCCCCCCCAACACACACACTCAGGCTTTTATCCAATCAGGGGACCTGCACACACTCCATGCCCTCTGCATGGATAGACACACTGTTGAAGCGGACAATACTTAAGTGTTTTTTATTCTACCCCCGGATTTGTTCTCCTGTTGTACTTGAGCTCTGTGTGAACCGGTGATCTGTGGCGGGTTCCCCTCCCTGTCGCTATGTTAACCCCTTAGTGAGAGGTGAGGCGCAGTGGAGTTGATGTACCGCACACGACCTGGTGTGCGGTACATGTTTACCCACAATGCACCAGGCAGGAAGTGTTTGGTGGCACCATTTGTTGTTGCACCATTAGTGTACAGTGTGTGTCTGTTTGCGCCCTAGTGTGCATTTGTTCCTGACATGCGAGTGTGTGTGTGTGTGTGCACATGTGGGTATACATGCACAGTGCCGGCAGCCCACTTTGATAATGAGCTGGTGGTGTGACTGTGGCTGCTGGGCAGGGTGTGTGTGTGTGTGTGTGTGTGTGTGTGTGTGTGTGTGTGTGGTGTGTGTGTGTGTGTGTGTGTGTGTGTGTGTGTGTGTGTGTGTGTGTGTGTGTGTGTGTGTGTGTGTTAAGGGGGGGGGGGGCTCTGTGACCAAGACCCTACCTGGGGAGGGGGGGATGGTTAGATACAAGCCAGCAGTTGTTTGGAAGACCACCCACCGGCTTCTGCCCGTGTGTGTGTGTGTGTGTGTGTGTGTGTCTAGCCCTCACATGTGAGTGACACGTGGCTTGGGGGCATTCTGTCTGTTTGTTCTGCTCCTCTCCGTAGGGACCCCCATTAACTCCAATTAGTTCCCCCCCCCCCCCCCCCTCATGCAGCACGCAGCCTGGATGACGAACACACATCAGCCCTGCTCATTTACATACACCATCGCACACAGTAGCGTTTTATTCAACTGCAGCCTCCAAACAGTGAGAGGTCCATGCGTTGGGTCGTCCAACATCTGGCAAAATGGCCGCCTACCCCCCACCCCCCCCCCAAACACACACACACACACCCCCCGCTTCGGCAGGAGGTTTTAAGTATAAGGCCGCGGCTGGTGCTAATGTTAGGTCTGCGCTGTGCATTGAACGTCTACGTCCTGCTTCCCTCTGCCAGTGCTGCGGGACGACTTCAGGCAGAACCCCACTGATGTGGTGGTGGCGGCGGGGGAGCCCGCCATCCTGGAGTGCGTGCCACCCAGGGGCCACCCCGAGCCCACCATCTTCTGGAAGAAAGACAAAGTGCGCATCGACGACCGCGACGAGAGGATCACGGTGAGGGGCGGCCACCCAGCCTGCTTTTGTTTTATCAAACCCAGAATAAAATTGAGCAGTAGCCCAAGAATATTGGATTGAAGTTGATTAAAAAATAAGCCTATAAGGGAGAGGGATTTCTTTTTTGATCATTATAAATACATACTTTTTTATCAATACATATATTTGAGTCTTTAACGTAACCTTCACCCAAGGATATTTAACTCACTCAATCACCGGGAGGAGGATGTTTTCTCCTAGAAGATGCCAACCGTGCAGACCAGCCAGCGTCTGAATGTGAAAGAGGTTGAGTTGAAGAGCATGCGTCATGCTTTCCGTTGTTCGCGCTTCCTCTGCAGATCCGGGGAGGGAAGCTGATGATCTCCAACACGAGGAAGAGCGACGCGGGGATGTACATCTGCGTGGGGAGCAACATGGTGGGAGAGAGAGACAGCGAGACGGCACAAGTCACCGTGTTTGGTGAGAACTAAAATAATCCATCCCTAGTAACCGCCCCCATTCTGTCAGTTGACCCTACAGACGAGAACGGAAAAAAAAGGAACTATATTCTCCACATTGGCTCCACTTCTCCGTTGCCCACAAGGGTGTATAATTTTACCATCGGTTACCTCTAAGGTGTAGGATTTCAACCAGCAACCGCTTGCCGAGCGCCACGCCACATTAAACTAGACATCCCCCTGGCCAAGGCGTTCACGGTTGACTTCTAACTCCCTAAATTACATGATGGAGTAATGTAATGTTTCTTTTTCCTCTTCTCCCTTCTTTTATTCTTCTTCTTTTTCTTTTTCTACTTCTTCTCCTCCTTCTTCTTCATCTTCTTCTGATTCTTCTTCTCCTTCTCCTTCTACTGCTTCACCTTCTCCGTCTTCTTCATCTTCTTCTGCTCCTTCTTCTCCTCATTCTTCTTCTTCTTATTCGTCATCTTCTTCTTTTTCTTCTTCTACTTCTTCTCCTCCTTCTTCATCTTCTTCTGATTCTTCTTCTCCTTCTCCTTCCATTCCTTCTTCTTCTTCTTCTTCTTCTTCTTCTTCTTCTTCTTCTTCTTCTTCTTCTTCTTCTTCTTCTTCTTCTTCTTCTTCTTCTTCTTCTTCTCGTCCTCCCTCTACCCCTTCCCCTTCTCCTCGGTTCAGAGCGGCCCACGTTCCTGCGTCGCCCCATCAACCAGGTCATCCTGGAGGAGGAGACGGTGGACTTCCGGTGCCAGGTGCAGGGCGACCCCCAGCCCAACGTCCGCTGGCGCAAGGACGACGTGGACGTGCCCCGCGGGAGGTAGGCAGCTAACGCTAACCGCTAACATGGCGGCGGGATTCCCTCTTTGGTCTCTTACGGTCTTGTCCACATCGCGTCACCGGTCGTACTTTGCACTTTTACTCAATCATGTCACTGTTTTTGACTTGATTATGCAGTGCTTTGCTTCTTGAGGAATAGCGCTCTATATTGTATAGATGTTGTATTGTATCCTTCCTGGAGTATAACTACCTACGGGAGCAATGACAAAACAGACGCAGCCATGTTGATTGATTGGTAGGGACGTAGGGAATAGCATCTGAAAACAATACATTATCTAGCTCTGAGGGCATCTATAGGCTCTGAGGGCATCTGTGTTCCACCCCCAATCGACACAGCCTTCCTGTAGGCATGCCTGACCCAGATGGGCTAACCCCTACCTGCCTATGAAAGACATGTCTAAAATAAATCCTTGTAGGTCACTCTGCATGGAAGTGTTCTGCTAAAGGATTAAATAGTAGTAGTAAGCGATCAGTCTTCCTTTATTTCCTTCTTTTTTGTAGAGGACTTTCTGTACCAAGAGGTTTTCTCTCAGTGAAGATGTGTCTGGTCGACAGCGAGGACTGCTTAAACTCTCCCTCTACTGCTGCGCCTCTTAATGTTTTAAAATGGAGATTTATGGGGGACAAAATGAGGCTTTCGAGGGTTGCTCTGTTTGAGAAGTCTACTCAGTCAGCGCTGTCATGGTCCGCTCTCAGACAATATCCTTACCCTCTTGTCCTCGCCAAACCACCTCCATTATTCACCAGTTAATAATGTGTGTGTGTGTGTGTGTGTGTGTGTGTGTGTGTGTGTGTGTGTGTGTGTGTGTGTGTGTGTGTGTGTGTGTGTGTGTGTGTGTGTGTGTGTGTGTGTATTGTCCTCCTGAGGCCACAAAAAACTAGAATGTGTCCGGGCTGTAGGCCATCCTCTGCATCATAGTTCACAGCATAGCATGTATGCACGGACACACACACACACACACACACACAACACAACACACACACACACAACACACAACACACACAACACACACACACACACACAAACACATACGTCAGACCAGAAATAACTAATTACGCCAGCTTCCACCCGGTCTGACTGCCAGGGGGCCTCCGCGCGCACACACAGACACACACACACACACACACACACACACACACACACACACACACACACACACACACACACACACACACACACACACGCACAAACTACACACTGTCTACACTCTAATCATTGAGAACCATGCGGACCACTCATACACCCACCCACACACACGCACAAACATACATACACAAACACACACGCGCGCACACAGATTGATATGCTCAAGGATGTACATAAACACACACTCACACACACACACACACACACACACACACACACACACACACACACACACACACACACACACACACACACACACACACACACACACACACACACACACACACACACACACACACGCACACACACACCAGTGATGCACAAACACAGAGAAACACACACACGCACACATAGATAAACACATACACAGACTTGATTGTTACACACACAGAACACAGTATGTGAGGAAATTAATAAGTAGGTGGGGGGGGGGATGTGCAAAATAATAATAAACAAAGGGAGCTGAGGCGGGGAGGTTAGTTTGCAGTGGAGCTGGCAGTGAGAGCTGACAGACAGACAGATGGACAGACAGACAGACAGGGGAGCAGGCCGGGGTAGGAACACTGGAGTGAAGGGAGAGAACACAGGGGATAGCAGTCGACAGATACAGACATACAGGATGCTGCAAGCAATCACAGAGATGAGGGGAACAGACTGGATGGCTGAGGTGAGCGTAGGAACAAGGCGCAACGCGCGCAGGAGAGCTCCAGCCTTTCACAGCGTAGGATCATGGGAGATCCTTCCTTCCCGCCTGCAGACATTTAGCCTGTTTGTTCTTATTTACCCTCACTGGCATCACACACCGCTAGACACAGTTACTGCTAGACAACAGTACTCCTAGTGCTGTCTGTCTCTTTGGTATTAGTGTGAAAGCCATCTCCTGGGCATCCCGTTTGACATGAAGTTCACCAGAGGTGGCTGCTGGTGAATAAAGTGAAACGATAAAAAATGAATTTCATTAAAAACTTTATTAACGAGTAGAACAGATAGACAGAAAGATAGGAATTGAAACCCTCCCGGAGAAGAACTGCAGTCGTCACAGCAACTCACATTATAAAACACACTAGTAATAATCAAGTAAGATGCATTTAAAGTTAGAAAAATGCATTAAAAGTTAAAGAAAATGCATTAAAAGTTACGAAATGGATTAAAATATACAAAATGCATCAAAGTTAGCTGACATAATAGGTTTACCAAAGCCATGACCTAATAAAGTGTTGCTGTTACTTGTATCAACCCTAACTCCAGTCATCACGTAGCAACAGATCAGGACAACCACACCCACAGGGTGGCAGCTTTACGTGACTTCCTGACTCTGTTCGCATTAGCTCGTCTGGTGTGTGTTCTGCCTCAGCGGTCGTCACGGCGACTCGCTGACCCCGGCGTCCGCCTTGTCAGTGTCATCGCTGTCACATCAAAGCGGAAGGCTCTCTCTCTCTCTCTCTCTCTCTCTTCGCGCAGGCTGCACCTTTAGCCCTCGCACGCCCGCCAGATCCCGCCACATCAAACAGCAGCCGCGCAGATAGCACGCGCTGGCGTGGGTGTTCTCCTCCGGTCCGATAAGACCACCGCTGGGATGGTCGTTTGGCAGCGCCGCGCCAAACTAAACACATAAAAGCATGTTCTCATGTTTTTGGATTGGACCTTGGCTAAGAATATGAGCTTAGTGTGTGTACTAATTAACTGAGTTGTGGCAAATAGTTGTGCTTGTGTGGGTGGTTGTGTGTGTGTGTGTGTGTGTGTGTGTGTGTGTGTGTGTGTGTGTGTGTGTGTGTGTGTGTGTGTGTGTGTGTGTGTGTGTGTGTGTGTGTGATTGTGTGTGTGTGTTGTGTGTGTGTGTGTGTGTGTGTGTAGTGTGTGTGTGTGTGTGAGTGATGTGTGTGTCGTCGTGTGAGTGCATGCCTCATGTGTGCATGTGTCCGGGCCTTAGTATTTCATCCCTTTGAAGTACAGTTGTTGTACTCCGTACTGGGAGTCAGCCCAAGCGATGCAGACGAAATCCAGCTGATTTTCTAAGGATCTTTATCACAGTGTTTATAATTAACATGGCCGTTGCCTCCTCCATTACAGCTTATATTTGCAAACACACTTTTTTTTCCCGTCCCCTTTGAGGCTGAAGCCATTCGCCCCCGAAACACCGCGGAATTATAATTCTGACATTTTCCGCCGTCTTCGTTGTGCGTCGAGGGGCGAGCGTTTCCCTCGCGTCGCAGAGTGAATCGTTTTTCCGGCGTGTTCCGTCCCAGTCGCCTCCTCTGCTAATAAACACCGGAGGAGTGTGCTCTGTGAGTGACAGGGTGGCTTGTGTTAAACCAGGCCTCACACGCGGCGCGGTGCGCGGCGTGTGCCAACTGGCAGGAACCTGAGGGGCATTAAACCCCGCTCCTCGCCCAACGCGGGGGGGGGGGGGGGGGGGGCCCACCCCCCCCCCCCCGCCGGGGGGGGGGGGGGGGGGGGGGGGCTGGGGTCTCCGGTGGGAGGCAGGGCTCTACCCGCGGGGGGGACGTCATGTCCCCACCCCCCTCCCCTCAACCAAAAGATCAAGCGATGCCTTGTGCCCTGGGGTCGGGGTCCGAAAGGCCCTGAAAGGTCATGCTGTCCTTATTACGAGGATCAGCGGACTGACCGAGACCCCCGCCGCGTTCCCTTTTAGCCCATGTTGTCTTTCTGCTCTGACTTGCACTTTGGTGTGTTGCCCCACTGTGTGTGTG
>OLKM01001984.1:30177-52677 GCA_900291075.1 Melanogrammus aeglefinus | reverse complement strand
CTCTGTCTCTCTTTCTCTCTCTCTCTCTTCCTCTTTCTTTCTCTCCCTCGCTCTCTCTCTCTCTCTCGCACGCTCTTTCTCGCTCACACTCTCTGTCTCTCTTTCTCTCTATCTCTCTCTCTCTCTCTCTCTCTCTCTCTCTCTCTCTCTCTCTCTCTCTCTCTCTCTCTCTCTCTCTCTCTCTATCTCTCTCTCCTTCTCTCTCTCTCTCCCTTTCTCTATCGCTCTCTCCTTCTCTCTCTCTCTCTTTCTCTATCGCTCTCTCCTTCTCTCTCTCTCTCTCTCCTTCTCTCTCTCTCTCCCTTTCTCTCTATCTCTGTCTCTCTCCCTCTCCCTCTCTCCTTCCATCCCGCTTCATCCTGTGTCTCCTCCTTTATCCGAGACGCCTCGTCTGACCTTGTCTTTTAGTAAGAGCCATCCTTTGATGAAGAACGCCCAGCAGCTCAAAGACCAGCCCATGTTAAGCTCATTACGAGGCGCTACCCCTGGCTCGGCTTGCACCTCTGCATACATTTAGATATCAAAGTCTCCTCCAACACATCCCTGTATCGGTGGGGGCTTCTTTTTTTTTTTGTTGTCTTGTGGACGCGCGAGACGTTGACCCGCCATTCATTCTCACCTCCTCAGCCTCTCCTCAGAATGAATGGCCAAACACAACAAAACAAAACAAAAAAAAAACACCCGGTTACCATGGCGACGGAAAGCCATGGGCAGCGTCCTTGGCGCTTGTGTTTTTGTCTCGCTGCGGGCCGGGCGCGAAACACGATGGGCGTCGCTGCATGGAATCCATGCACGGCGTTTTCCGTGTTTCTGTGCGTCGGTTTCGGCGGTGCTTGTCGTTGCCTGAACGGAGAGCAAACCCTCGCAGCCTCCTCCCACCTTCTACCCCCTCTCCCCCTCTCCCCCCTTCCCTCCCCTCCCCTCAGCCCTCTCCCCCTCCCACACGGTTAACTCGTACCCCCCCCCCCCCCTTGACCTCTGTGTCAAGACGTCGACACACTCACACAGGGGGGGGGGCCGGGCTTCCTCTAACAGCGGCGTCTCTAACCTTTCACCCCCTCCCTTCCTCCCCTCGCCCTCCAGCGGCCCCCCAGTTTGTGATCCGACCGAGGGACCAGATCGTGGCGCAGGGGCGCGTGGCCACCTTCCCCTGTGAGACCAAGGGGAACCCCCAGCCCGCCGTGTTCTGGCAGAAGGAGGGCAGCCAGGTGAGGCAAAACAAACGCGCCTAACCGCGCTGCACTCCACCCCTCACGGGCCGGCGGTCGCAGCTTGTTGTGAGGACACCTGCTCCTCTGATGCCGTGGGGTAACCACCGCCTCACTCATGTCCAGACCCAGGCCTGCTCAGGGGTGGTTTGCAAGGGCACGCCGAGGAACAGACACGCAATCGCACACGTACAAAGGATCGCACACACAAAAACAAAAGCGCTAAAAAAACATGAAAAGAATCACACGCCCACGCAAGCACACAACACACACAACATTACTACACAAGGACATAATCTCACACACGCACGCACGCACACACACAAACACAAAAGCGCTAAAAAACACTAAAAGAATCACACGCCCACGCAAGCACACACACACACACACACACAAACATTACTACACACGAAAATAATCACCCACACACGCAGGCACGCACATAGACACACTTAAATCACTACAAAATTCGAAAATAATTACACACACACGCACACAAATACATTCAAACAATCGCAATCGCACACATATAGGCACAACACTACCTCTCTCTGTGGGGGGGGATAGGTAACCCAGACCTGCCCATAGTTAAGCTGTGAGTATCACAGAGAGCCACTAAGCGACGGTGTGATGAGCTAGCCCGCCTCAGATCAGTTCCTCCCTGACCCCACTGCTGATAAGAGCCATGCTGATCCCTGGCTTGGAGAGAGAGGGGGAGATTACTCATTCAAATACCTGTGTGTCCTCACAGCGCGGCACAACACCACCAATTAGGAGCCTGCAGGGGCTTGTAGATGGGCCAGAGATATGATTCAACACTGGCTAGGGCGCAGACACACACACACACACACACATACACACACACACACACACACACACACACACAAACACTCACACACAGACACAGGCACGTACACACACATACACAACTACAGACATGCTCTTGCACACAAACGTACTGGCATGGACACACACACACACACACACACACACACACACACACACACACACACACACACACACACACACACACACACACACACACACACACACACACACACACACACTCCCCCCACACACACACACACACACACACACACACACACACACACACACACACACACACACACCACACACACACACACACACACACACACACACACACACACACACACACACACAAAGGCATGCACACACACAGAGGTTAACACATACACAAACACAACCGAACACACAGGCAGCAATACATACTCACCCACACAAATGCACATACAGTCTCACGCACACACATCGAGGCACACACACACACCATCAAGAATGCACAATAAAGCAAAAATGCAGATGCACATACACACCTACACACACACACACACAAACACACACACAACCGACGCACATGCATGCACTCCGTCAGCGACCCACCATTACAGCAGTACGCTTCACACTGGAGGGAGCAGACAAACAGGCCCCTGCAGGAAGTCCAAACATGGGCGTGTAATCATAGCAGGACTCTGTCTTCTGCCGGTGACCTAGTGTCCGTGTGACTCAGCAGCGCAGGCTGTGAGCTCCTTCACAGCCTGCCCATGTCTTACTGCTGTGGTTACGGAAGCAGGCTTCTCAATCGGACAAGTCTTACAAATAGTTTCCCCCCCCCCCCAAACAGATGGGCTAGCCCACATCACTGTCAGCCTCCGCGATCCTCGCTCTCACCCACGCTGACTTAAATCAGATATGAAGGTATTTGTTAAAAGAGCAAATTAAGGCCGTAATTGAGTACAGTAATTAGGCGAGAGAAGGGGGCCTTTTTGTCACACTTGAGCACAACGATGCAGACATTTATCATGTGCGAGACATACATCGGGGCCTAATTAAAAAAACACCATCACTTCGTGGTTGAAGTCATTAATGCGTAATTGAATCCCCTCTTCTTCGGAGGAGGAGGAGGAGGAGGATAAAGCAGAAAGGAGGAGATTGGAAGAGAGAGGGAGAGGTTGTGTGCCGGGGGAAGCAGAGAATACGGGTGGAGGTTAGATGGGGTTCAATGTGATCCTCAGATCTAAATCCACTATCTACAGCTACGTCAGATAGGACAGGACAAATAGAACGGTCAACCCTTTATCCAGCCATTTGTGGAATCCAATTAGAATAAGCAAAGAAACAATAATGTGTGTGTGTGTGTGTGTGTGTGTGTGTGTGTGTGTGTGTGGGTGTGCGCACGTGTGCATATGCCTGTCGCAACCAACACGACATTCTCCCTGCTGATCTGCGTGTTCTCCCTGCTGATCTGCGTATTTGCCTGTCGCAACCAACACGACATTCTCCCTGCTGATCTGCGTGTTCTCCCTGCTGATCTGCGTGTTCTCCCTGCTGATCTGCGTGTTCTCCCTGCTGATCTGCGTGTTCTCCCTGCTGATCTGCGTGTTCTCACTGCGTCTCCAGAACCTTCTGTTCCCCAACCAGCCCCAGCAGCCCAACAGCCGCTTCTCGGTGTCTCCGGGCGGAGCCCTGACCATCGGCTCCGTGCAGCGCTCCGACGCCGGCTACTACATCTGCCAGGCGCTCACCGTGGCGGGCAGCATCCTGGCCAAGGCTCAGCTGGAGGTGACCGACGGTAAGGGCGGCAGCACGCACACACAGACAGACACACACACACACACACACACACACACACACGCACACACACACACACACACACACACACACACACGCACACACACACACACACACACACACACACACACACACACACACACACACACACACACACACAGGATGCAGGATAGTCTAGAGGTTTGCAGTTTGACTCCCAGCCAAGAGGTTGCGGGGTTAATACCTGTGGGCGAGAATCCTTGAGCAGGGTGCCCTAATGACCTGCTCACCACTGACCTTAACATTCTTTTTTTTTTCTAAATTCTCTGTAAGTCAATCGAGATGAAAGCATCTGCTAAATGACTTGGTAGTAAGCAGTACACACAGTGGTGCGCGTGTTGCCAAACACATACACTGATTCGTGCAAGTGCCAATAGGGCCAAAAGAAAAAATGTGTTGATGGGTTCGATTTCGGCGGGGCCGTTTCGCTCCTGAAAAGGAAAAACATGTTTTCATCCTCCCATCTAACTATTTATTCTTTACTCTGCTTTTAATTTGTTGATATTCAATTTTGCACACATTCCCTCATTTCTTTACCCTCGAGACTGTTAAATAGGATTTGGCCTTCAGCAGTCTTGCAAGTGTATTAAAAAAAAGTGTTTTCTTGTGCCGAAATAAATTCTGCTTTTGTGCGAGGAATCGCTGTGTGTGGATTTGCCCTTGGCCTCTAGTTACTTTCTTGCATTAGTAAGTTCTTTTTAATTTTGTAAAAAATGTTCTACATTTATTTTTTATGTATGTGGAGAAACACTGCCCTTGAGTCACTCTGGGTTTAATGATCAGCACTCAACTGAGTATTTTCAAGTGTGTGTGTGTGTGTGTGTTTTTATACGTGCGTGACACGTGTTTGTGTGTGTGTGCGTTTATGTGCGTGTGTTTCGCTTTCACATCAGTGTGTGTGTCTGTGGGAATGGGTGCGTGTGTGCTGGAGAGAGGGAGAGAGAGGAAAAGAGGGGGGGGGGGGGGGTTAAGTGATTAAGTGAGTGCTTGACAACGGGCTTTTCGGCACGATGAATGATGAGGTCCTGCAAGGTGTGGAGACATCTAATCTGCCTGGCTGTTGGGGAGGGAAGATGGACGCACATCCAGGGCTCTCCTGAAGGACCCGCTACAGCCAGCAGATTAAACCACCCCCCCCCCCACCCCCTCTTCCCCTGCCCCAACGCACAATCACTTTTTCTCCGTCTAAACCCACACTGTAATGATCCATCTGCAACATCGCACACAACGTCAACATTTGTTGTCGTTTGTCCTCGGGGTAGCCAACCAATCACCTGCAGCAACACGCCACAGTGCCCCCCCCCCCCCCCCAAAAAAAAAAACAACTAGACCTGTTCTGTTTACCTAAGCGTTGTTTAGGCTCAGGTGTAGCTCAGGGGGTGGGGGGGGGGGACAAGAGAGGGAGTCGTGGGTTCAAGGCCGAAAAGGGAGGGCTGGAGGAGGGGGGAGGAGGGGGGAGGAGGGGGGAGGTCCCTTCCACACCTGCCGCAGTCTTCAGGTGGATTTTGCTGAAAGCCTGCCGGTTTCAAGGAGATCCCCTAATGAGAAATTCCTGATCCATGGCGACCAAGGCCTCCTCCAAGAGCCTAGCCCCCCGACGACGACATCGACCCCTCACAACCATCAGTACCCCCCCACCCCCCCCCACCCCCGCCCTTAACCTCCACCGTCTCGCCTCAGACCCGCCCTCGGAACCGTCATCAGACGTTCCCTCCCCAGATCAGCTTCCCAAAACATGGAATGCGTCGGTCGGAGCGCCGGGGAGAGAAAGAACACCCCGGAGTCATTAACGAATACCGATCCTCTGAGCGAAACGTGTGGGATTACCCCGGACTGGAGCGCGGGCAGCGGCCTGAGCCCCGTCGGCGCGGTGTCTCCGTGAATCACTCTGGGGCGATAGCGGTGACAGTGGAACACACCCCCACCCCCCACCCCCCACAAAGCGCTAATGGCCTGGGATGAAATTTATTATTAGGGCTGGGGAAGAGGCCTGATGTAGGTGGTGAGGATACGTGCGGGGGCTACAGCGAGGCCAGTCCAGTTTATTTATGCAGTCTTTAATCACAGCGGCTGTCTCCCATCACTTGAGAGGGCCCCCCCACCCCTCTTAAAGAGCGGAGAGGATGATGACGACCACTGTGGACCGCAAACCCGTGATAAATATGTAAACATTGACTTCGCTCACCTCGCAGTAGTGCCGTGTTTATTATTTAGTGGATGCTGGTTTTCTCAAATTGGCCGAGGTTTTTTTTATTTTTTCGTTATTAGAGGAGGACGGAAAAACTCTGGGGGATTTCAAAAACCAAGCGAAGCGTCTCATCGTTAATTTCACACTTTCGGAGCGCACAACCTTTTCTTCATTAGGTGAACAGAGACAGAGAGGGCGGCCAAAGGTGATTGGAAGCGGTGTTATTCAAGTCTGTAGCGGTTACTTCCTGCCCTCGCCCCGTGATGTATCTGTGGGTGGACGTAGGGGAGCGAGCCGGTGTGTGGAAAGGTTACGGAGGTAGACTTGATAATTGGAACCAGCAAGGTCTTAAATCATGAATCCATAACTTCTAATGAATGTGGAAGCGGCTTTGATGCCAGGGTTTCTCCACATATTTCAGCGAAAGCTGAACTCTTCAAGAGGTGTCCTCTGAGGTGATTTATGGGGGGCTTACAAAGGGGTGCATCCATTTAATATGGATCCAACAGTTCCATATTAGTGTGCGCACGAAGAAGCCAGTGTGGTTTCCTGGAACAGTGACTATTTCCTCTTCTGAAGTAAAAGGTATCTCTTTTTATTCAACCTGTTGAACTCAATTCGAACAAACAGCCTCATAAATGTCTGCTTTTAATTCATTTATTTCAATTTCTGGACTATACCTTCTTATCTTGTTGTTTTAACATGCTCCCTGCCACCAGCGGGCATAATGTAGAACTTATCTGAACCCACACCGGGGAAGCCTATTTCCTCTTTCAAATAGAGGGGTTTCTCAAGGGGCAGCCCTCATGCATTGCTTTGTTTCATTCATGTGATTCTGCTGCTACTGGGCGACACCTTTTGTTTCGACAGCCTCCCACCCTGTGGAGCATAATGAAGTACTTATCCGCACCCACACTGGGTCAACGGACAGGAACCACGCGGCCACACCGTGCCGCAGCGGGGAAGGGGGTTTAAACATGGGCCTGTGTCCGCGTGTGTGTGTGTGTGTGTGGGGGGGGGGGGACTGTGTAGAGTCCCCTCGCCACATCAATAGCGGCTGGGAAACTGTTCAGCTGTTTCTCCCCCAGCTTCCTGGAAGGCCAGCGCAAAGACATTGTATTGCGGTGTAATTACAGAGACCTGGGGATGAATCTAGTTCCGTGACCACATCCGATACTTACGTGTTTGGTTTTGTTGCGGGGAGGATATTTCACGTAATTTCTTTTTTACTCCCTTATTACTCTTTAATCACGTTGTCCAACTTTGAACCATTTGAATTCCACTTTTTTGTTTGTTTTTCCTTCAAGGTCTTTCTTTGAACATCAAAATAATTACAATCGTGCGCCAATATAAACTGACCTCAAACCCGACACAATTAACTGTTATCCTTCAAACGTTAGTACTGTTATCTGTTGTTTTAATGTGTGCTATTTGCTGTAATCGTATATTTTTTGTTTTTGATATGTAAATCACTTTTGTTTGCGAAACACAGCTTCAAAAAACTCTGCATAATAATTACAGTTTCAGCGCGACGCTAAGCTAACACGACCAACCGCCTCTGCCCCAGTTCTGACAGACAGGCCGCCGCCCATCATCCGTCAAGGGCCGTCCAATCAGACGCTGGGGGTGGACAGCGTGGCCTTGCTGAAGTGCCAGGCGTCCGGAGACCCAATCCCGTCCATTAGCTGGCTGAAAGATGGAGTCAGTCTGCTGGGCAAGGACCCGCGCATGTCCCTGCAGGAGCTGGGCAGCCTCCAGATCAGGAGCGTCAAGGTGAGGCACCTGCTGTGGTGTTGAGCTCTAGAGAACACCTTCCCTGTGAGCGCTACCTGTAATGATAGCTGAAGTAGCACGCCAACCCCACTGCGGGCCCGCGGTGCGACTGGTGCAGGCCTTTGTTTGCGGAACCCCTTTGACATTGTTTTGTTGTGTTGAAGAAGGGCCCGCTCTGTACCGGGTCGGGGCACGCTATGTGTTTCATTTGTGGTGTTATCCTTGTGTTGCACCTGTGACTTTTAACGGGATGCAAATACATGCAAAAATGTAATAGGTTTGGCCAGGCCCGTTTCAAGGAATTTGGGGGCCCCAAGCAAGACTTCCGAGCCGGGAATAACCAGTCGTTGTCTTGGGGCCCCAGACCAAGCAATTGCTTGGTTTGCTTGCCTTCTCGCGACGGGCCTGGGTTTAGCTAAAGAGCGGGTTGCGTTTAGCTAAAGAAGGGGTTGCGTTACCCAAAGGCTTAATCATAGTTCTAGGTCAAACGGTGAAGCCGGCTTAAAGGAACTTGTAATCAAAAAATGTGCCAGGTTTTAGAAAAGCGTCGTTTGAACCAGGAATTATTACTTCACGTGGATGGGTACACGAGTCGTGTCCAGTGGGATCGATGCCTTTTCCGTGTTCCACTTTCCCGGCTCTTCCCCCCCCACACCTACGGTTCTGACATCCTGTCCGTCCACACTCTTCCTGTCTGCTGTCACATGTGATGTCATCTCGTCTGACGTTGTCTCTCGATGCAGCAATGCTCATATGCACTCTGCATATGCTGCCCTCGGCGTGCATTCTATAGTGGGGCAGCGATTCAGCGTAGGAGCCCCTTAGTGGATTCGATTTGCCCAGCCGTGTGACTGAGACAGACAAGCAGAATCACATTGCCTTTAAAAGAGATGAATAGGCACTATTGATTTTGGGGTAAATTGTTTGATACTATCACTTAGTGGCGCGACAGCTCCTAAAAGGCTAGGCTGCGGCAGCTCTGGACGGACTCCGGCTATAGGATGCACGCGCACGTGGCATCAGCGCACGCACACACACGCAAACACACACGTGGCCGCACACGCACTCCCCAGGCATTCAGGGTGTATTAGATTTAAAAAGCTCATTCTTCCTCCCTCGCCCCCCATCCCCGCCCTCTCTCTCGCCGTAATATCCATAATTTTTGAAAAAAAAAATCCCGACCCCCAGCGTTTTTATTTAATAAAGACACGACGGCGAGTCTCACACAGAAAATAACTAAACACGAAACCCCAACACACAGGCAAAGTTCCCTCGGAGGGACGGAGAGACAGGCCAGCTGTCAGCGGTCCAGGGGGCTCACACAGCACCCCCCCCCCCCCCCACCCTCCCCACCCTCCCTAACTGAATTAGCCTCTCCTTTGTTGTGGTCGGCAGGACGGTGGGGAAATAAGGGGGAGAGGAGCGGTGGTGCTGCCGCGGACGGGCCGCGAGGAGAAAATTGAATTAATTAGGAAATTAGCGTCAGCACTTTGGGCCACTCACCAGTGACATGCAATTTGGCCGACGCCAGATCGAGCCACGAAAGCCACCGCATGGATTTATGATGACGGGAAGTGGATCATGGGGGGAGATCACTCCTACTCCATCTTCCTCCTTGCTTATTGCCTGCTTTTCTGTGCGTCGAAGAGCAGGAATGAAAGCAAATGCTAATCTGGGATGGAGCAGTTATGGCAAAATTGGGAGAGGATGGGAGATGGCAGATGAATGTTAAAGTTGTAGGGATGGGCTGACGCCTTGTTTCCCGTGTGATTGCGGAGATATTCCACTCGGGAGGGGATTTTGTTTTTGGTATTTTGACAGAGGCCATTCTACACTGTGTTGATTTGAAACCATTCCGGACCCTTTTTTCTAATAGCACTGGTGTTCAGACCGGATGTTTATGCTTTTCTTCCCACCTTGAAAGGTTTACTAGTGCAGTGCTGGCTGAGTTTGTGTTTGCCTATAACGTGCTTATCCATCCCCACCGCCGGCACTTTATATTTTGATATCCATGGCTGGCGAGGTGGCTACCAACGTGCTGACCGTGTGTGTGTGTGTGTGTGTGTGTGTGTGTGTGTGTGTGTGTGTCGTGTGTGTGTGTGTGTGTGTGTGTGTGTGTGGTGTGTGTGTGTGTGTGTGTGTGTGTGTGTGTGTGTGTGTGTGTGTGTGTGTGATCTGTGACCCTCAGCTCTCTGACTCTGGGATCTACACCTGCGTGGCGGCCAGTTCCAGCGGCGAAACGTCGTGGAGCGCCTTCTTGGAAGTCAAAGGTACAGAATCGCCTCCCCCCCCCCCACCCCCCTTATGACCTTATCCCCTTCCCTAAATGTCTGGAATCGTTTCATCTTGGGAGGCTATTAATCGGCCAACGATTCCCATCTCATTCTTTTATGAGCGGACGTGAATGTCACCGTGCCAACCATTCACCCCCCCGGTCCCCCAACTGTCCCTCAGAGGCCGGCAGCCTGTTGGTGGTAAAGACCCGGGACGACATGGAGCTTCCCGGCCCCCCCTCCAAGCCCCAGGTCACGGATGTCACCAAGAACAGCGTGTCCCTGTCCTGGCAGCCCGGTCTGCCCGGCGCCTCGCCCGTCGCCTCCTTCGTCATCGAGGCCTTCAGGTCAGCTCCGCCGCCGCCGTGTGGACGACGATGGTGGATGGTGGAGACACAGGGTTTTATAGAGAACCTGTGCTCCTGTGTTTGTTCCGTTGCATGCGTTAGTGTACGTGGTTGAGGTGCGGATGGTCCACTGTTTTATACTTATTTGTATTTTATCTTATTGTATAGGCCTAACACTGGTTATTTTTGTAGCAGAATTTCCCCTTTGGGGGGTAATAGTGTCATCTTATCTTGTGGTGTGTGGCAATGGAGATTGTGCGTCATATCACCATTGTTAACGTCGCGGTTACGTCGTCGTTGCAGCCAATCGGTGAGCAACAGCTGGCAGACGGTGGCAGACCACGTGAAGACCACCCAGTTCACGGTGAAGGGTCTCCGGCCCAACACCATCTACCTCTTCATGGTCCGAGCGGTCAACACCCAGGGCCTGAGCGACCCCAGCCCCATGTCGGAGCCTGTTCGGACCCAAGGTACCCCCCCCCCCCCCCCATACCTCCCGCTCTAACATCAGCACCACAAATGTAGAAATGCAACATAACTATTACTTGCGGAGTGATTCAGCTTCCAGTGTCATTTACATCGGAAACGTGTCTCAATGTCTGTTTATTGTTCAATGCTACTGACGCCGTTTAGCACTTGCGTGGCCCCTGATACACAACACAAGTGTAGAAGGCATGAACTTCTTGTTGCCCCCCCGTGCAATGAAGAGCGATTAGCCGGTATCTTTCTAACTTTACTTCACAGAGGTCAGGCTGAGCCCTCTCCTCCACATGGCCCATTACGGCCACACTTAGGCCATTATGTAAAGTCAGAGTGTCTACTTTTGGAAGGACTAACCGTGTTAGAACAATCCCTGCTATGTTAACGACGATAACAGGAGAAAATGACCCTGGGCAGATTGGATTAAGGTGCCACAGACAGACTCCCGTCTCTGCATTACGCTGATACGATAAGTCCGGCCGCTCCAGCGTTGAGCCACGGCCCCTGCTGGGCTCTCGATTGGCCGGGACGAGCCAACGCTGTTACTGGTGGAGGCTATTGGAGAGTCTATTTAGAAAAAGCAGGGAGTGAATCATCGTGGCGGCAATCAAGGTCATCCCAACCACATATGTGGCGGAGGTATAGAGCCAGGATGATTTTGTGTTGTTTGACTCCCAGCAGATAGGTTGGAACACCGATGTTGGCAGTTAACCTGTAACCATCGCTCCATCTGCTTATTCATATTGTAAAAAATATCATTGGAAAATTAATGAATCTGTTTCCAATAACTTCCTTTTGAGCTCACTTGGCACCACGTTGCTTGAGGTTAATCCAAACCATCGTCTCAGTGTCGACTTATTCATTCATTCAGATCATACCTTGCTGGGAGATCGTTGCTACAGTAAACAGCTCCAATCTTTCCTCCCCAGCCCGGTGTCGTGACCCTCTGTCTCCATCCCCACATTGCATCACGTAGATGGAGCCTTTTTTTTCTTTTATTGGTCGTAACTGGAAACACATGGCCATGCAAAACGGCAAACGAGCTGGAAAATATGACCAGGCCATTCATTCATCATCTCTGCAGTCAATTTAAGGTTTGCGCTCAGACATGACTCATTGACACGGTCGTACGCATCTATGGTTACCGAAGACGTCACACACCAATCCCTGATCCGACCACCGTTCTCCCAGGGAGAAGAAGAACCAGGGGACATTTTCATGCAGATGACAGATTGGGACTTTGTCAAGTGAATTTGTAATAATCCTTGCAATGTTAAGCCTCTTAGATGAATGAATTGAAGTTGTCTGTTCAGCGATGCTTTGGCTGTTGGACAGATTTTGTAATACACAAAGGCTTATTATATTAGAAATGTTGAACACAATGTTGTAAAACAGACTCCTCAACCAAACCGTATCTCTATCTCTTCTCTGTCTGTCTGTCTGTCTGTCTGTCTGTCTGTCTGTCTGTCTGTCTGTCTGTCTGTCTGTCTGTCTGTCTGTCTGTCTGTCTGTCTGTCTGTCTGTCTGTCTGTCTGTCTGTCTGTCTCTCTCTCTCTCTCTCTCTCTCTCTCTCTCTCTCTCTCTCTCTTCTCTCTCTCTCTTCTCTTCTCTCTCTCTCTCTCTCTCTCTCTCTCTCTCTCTCTCTCTCTCTCTCTCTCTCTCTTTCTATGTTTCTGTACCTTCTCCTCCTCGCCAGACATCAGCCCCCCGTCGCCGGGCGTGGACCACAGGCACGTGCAGAAGGAGCTGGGAGAGGTCATAGTTCGCCTGCACAACCCGGTGGTCATGAGCCCCACCACCATACAGGTTACCTGGACGGTGAGTACGCACAACGGTGTGTTGCACCTCACTTCCGAGCCGCCAGCATGACCGGGCCTCCGTTTCTTGAGCTTCACAAACAGACAAACGTCTGTTTGTGAAGCTCAAGAAACGGAGGCCCGGTCATGGAGGAAGGGAGGTGCCAGGGATGACAGTCTTCAGGGGGTTTACAGGACGGTCTTCCATGCTGGGTCGGTTCCTTCTTTGTATCGGTAGGATCTCAGTGGCATGATCGTTCTCGTATCGTGTGTTATTCAGGTCCGGGTTGATAGTTCTATTCTCTTTAGAAGTTTGAACATTAGGATTGAATATGAGGGAGTTTTGGTGGTAGGCAGGTGTGAGTCCGGCTCCAAATCGCTCCCTCTATGTGCCAAATGTGGTTCGTTTCCTCGGCTCCCAAGCAGATAAATCTCGATCCTCAAACAGTTGTGTGTAAAAACCAATGGATGACATCAGGGACGCTACGAGCGTCTTTTTTACAGTCCTATTTTGTACGGTTTGAACCTGTAATTAAAAGTTTCACTCCGGTCTGTGAGGCACAGAGCACTCCAGTGGGCTGGGTTTGAAGAAGGAAGGAATATGGGAAATCCATATATCCCCTCTCTGATATTCAGATTCCTAACTTTGTTCCTCCCTCGTCTTTGATTTAAACATCCCTGAGTCATAAAGTGGGATAGATGTGGATGCGTTTCTCTTTGAAGCTCGAGAGCAATTCCTCCAGGCTAGCATTTTCACTTTTTTCTTTCTTCTTCTTCTTCTTCTTCTTCTTCTTCTTCTTCTTCTTCTTCTTCTTCTTCTTCTTCTTCTTCTTCTTCTACTTCTACTTCTACTTCTACTTCTTCTTCTTCTTCTTCTTCTTCCTCTTCTTCTACTTCCTTTGCTCCTGCGGTAGGAAATTCCAAGTTATCCTCTTAAGAAATGTGTTCTCACTTTGAAACATTTTAATTGCAGACTCAAAAGTAAGTGAACATGAGACACTTTGGTGGATGGCATTAACATCAAGATGTTTGTCGGGGAACATCAGGTGTCTTGTTCTGCCACGCACCTCCTCGGGCGATTCCCAGTCGCGTTAAAAGCCTGGCAATATATGGAGTTATGTGACTAGGAAATACCTTTTAATCTCTTTTTATGTTTCCCTAAACCACCGAGTCCCTCTCTCCTCGAGGCAGACGGCGGATGTTTAAAAGCGGTTGATTATTAACATTCATTTCACCCCCCCCCCCCATGAAAACCTCTTCATTGTTGTGTGTAAAGTTTTCCGAGCGTCGATCGATACTAACCACGACCATCACGGCGATAACGACGTACGAAAACATCGACAGTGTAGCTTTGTCATCGAGTTGCTAGCCTTCGGCTGTTTCTTAGCAGCTCCCCTCTAGGTGTAAGGTACGACCATTAGCAGGCAGGGACGGCTGTTTTCCCCTTCTTAGCAAACCACATTAGCCAAATTTGTTGTATTTTCTCCCGGTGACTTGTTTATTGACCCCGGTAATGCGTCTCACCTAGGGGCTGCTGTCGGACTGCGTGCCAGCGAGCTGTACTTTATTAGCCCCGTGTATAATCCGCATGAGAACGCACCGCCGTCCCTAATATATCAGTTCCTAGCGCCATAAACAGATCGTCCGCCGCTCGATTCAGAGTTTCTATTCCCCAAATCATTCTATTAATGAAAGTTACACAGCGAGCCGGGAAGTCGTTTGGCTGATTTACTCCGAGCCACACTGGCTAAAACACAGCTGGTTAATACCCCACTTGAAAGCTCTGCTCACTTTTCCTACTGTTAACAAGCCATTACAATGAGTAATGACCCTTCTCCCTCCTCACATAAATTCAACTCTCCCCCCACGACACCCTGGACGCCATCTGGTTAAAAGGGTCCAACTTCTCTAAGTTGAACCCGTTTGCAAAGTGATGGAAGCCTTCCAAGTACGGTCTCTTATCTACTCGGTGGAAGTGGTGCTCTTGTGGTTCCCAGGTATCTATCCCCCTGGGATCCCCCTGGGACCAGTGACACCCACGTGTCACTGCTTTGATCTCATCCCCGGCATGTTGAGACTTGTTGTTTGTGTTTGGTTTCCGGTGAGGTTGTCAGCGCTAGGGGTTTATATACCAAGAGAGGCGGGTGTGTTAGCGTGACTAAAGCCGTGCAGATGGAAGATGTTTCATTTAAAGAATCGCGGATGGCTCCTCGGTAGCTCGTTGTGTGGTATTGTCAGGGCGCTAATTGTGCTAGGAGTGTCTTCGCTAATGATGAAAGCGCGCTAGAAGCAGTCGTCCATTAGCATGATTCGATGCGCACAGGGTAAAAGCAGAGATTAACGTAGGATTGTGTAACAGCGTCCTCTTATAACCCGGCAAAGCATGTGCGAGAAGTTGCTGAACCGTCAACTCCTGCTGTAACAAAGTGTCCTCTTTGTGTGTTTGTTGAACTGATCCCAGGTGGACCGTCAGTCCCAGTTCATCCAGGGCTACAGAGTTATATACAGGCAGTCCTCGGGGCTGCCCTCCCCGGGGCCTTGGCAGAGCCAGGATGTGAAGGTCCCCTCGGAGCGCAGCATGGTGCTGGGGGCCCTGAAGAAGGGCATTGTCTACGAGATCAAGGTGCGGCCCTACTTCAACGAGTTCCAGGGCATGGACAGTGAGTCCGGACGGCGCGCACCACAGAAGAAGGTGAGCGGGATGAGGGATGGACGATGTGCGCAGCAGCGTCTAAAGCAATACAGAACTGAGAAGGGCTGTGGCTGAATCTGTGTGTCCTCCTACATCTGGAGTGATGGTTTGACACGGCAGCCCGCAGGTCACTTTCATTCTGCCTTCTGTCATGAGCTAATGTTCCTCCTATTGACATTGAGGATAGTGAAGGCGTGTGTGTGTGTGTATGTGTGTGTATGTGTGTCAAGAAGACAGCTGACCTTTTCACTGGGCTGTGTTTTGTTTATGATTGGTGGGGTCCTTGATCCACCCCCCCCCCCCCCCCCCCCCCCCCCCCCTTCATGTTGCCACGGGCCTGGGCTGTGATTGGACGGAGTACTCACTCACTCCCCTAACTCCTGCGAGCAAACCGATCTGTCACTCGAACCAGACCCAGACGGAGAACACAACGCACACACATACAAACACACACATACAAAGACGCACACACTCACAAACAGACACACCCCACACACGCAAACCGATCTGTCGCCTGAACCTGACACAGACGTAGACACACTCGCAAACAGACACACACAAACGTGCCACACAATCACATACGCACACACTCACACCCACAGTAACACACACACTATGTCCCAGGTGTGTCTTCGGTGGGCCCAGGGTTTGCCGTCAGATTGTTGAAGTAGGAAATGTCATTAACTTTTCTTCTATTGACGTTTCCGATTAAAACAAACACACAACTGCACAGACAGCAATGCATTTGCCTGTCACGCTCCTGAATCAGTTCTAAACATGTTGACAACCCTGTTCTAAATGGAAACAAAGAAGGACAAATCTGGGAGGGAAAGCCAAACAGTAGAAGTCTGGAGACGGGGGAAATAAAACGTACACAGAAAATGCAAACGTAGTAGAGAAGCGTGTTCCTTATCCAGGGAACACGGCCCTGTGCTGTCCAAGGATTCCTGGGGTCTTCCTGTCGGAGACGCTTCACATCCTGTGGAAGTGACAGCCCCATTAATTCCCTCTGCCTCAGAGCAACCGTATCTCCCCTGGCCAGGCGGAGAGAGCTGCTGCTGTACCACAGACACCATCACATCCTACCTGTCCACTAACACGTACAGACACGTACAGAGAGACACACACACACACACACACACACACACACACACACACACACACACACACACACACACACACACACACACACACACACACACACACACACACACACACACACACACACACACACACACACACACACAATCTGACATCCGGCCAACTACACAAAGTCACACACACACACACTATCCGACATCCGGCCAACTACACAAAGACACACACACGCACACAGACACACACACCTGGACAACTCTATACACACATTACCACTCAGAGACCTGGACACAGGAACCTACACACACTTACTCCCACAGACACACAAACAGACACCCAGACATGGGACCAGGCATGTACATACTCTCACACTATCACCCCTCCTCCCCTCACGCATACACACACACATACACCAACATAAAATGACGTTCTTGTTCTTAACCTTATTTTCTTTATCTCGGCTAATATTTAAATGCGTACACACACACAGACGCAATACATAGCCTAGCCACTTCCCTCAGCCCCGCTGTAACCAGCTGCATGTCTCAGCCTCTCCCGGGGCCACTCCGTCTCCATCCTGGCCCCTCAGAGGCCCCACTCGTTCTATTTCTGACCTGCTCATGCCTCCGTGGCTGGGCGGGACTGGTACTCTCTCTCGCTGGCTCTCTCTTCCTCTCTCTTTCTCTTTCTCTCTCCCTTTCTCTTTCTCTCTTTCTCTCTGCCTAATTTTCTCCATCGCTCTTCCTCTCTTTCTCTCTCTCTCTCTCTCTCTCTCCTCTCTCTCTCTCTCTCTCTCTCTCTCTCTCTCTCTCTCTCTCTCTCTCTCTCTCTCTCTCTCTCTCTCTCTCTCTCTCTCTCTCTCTCTCTCTCTCTCTCTCTCCTTTGCTCCAGGCTCCACAGAGTCCCTAGGACCCAGGCAGTGCAGGACAAAGCCTAGATGGATAGCGCGCCGCGGCGGCGAGAAGTGATTAAAACTTAGGGGTGTCCATTAGCTAACGCCGTTAAAGCCGCACAGAGCAGGTCCTTGTGGACTTCTGGGGGGGGTCGCTCCAGGCTCCCAAACAGCCCCTGCACCCCCTCTCCCCTGCCCCCCATTACGGAGTCCCCTCTCCCCCATTTCCCCTCCCTCCCTGGCCGGTTGGTGTAGGATGATGGAGGGAAGATGTGAAGAAAGCCCATTTATGGTGATCAACAACATGCATAACCTACATCGACCTTGTTTTGGTGGTGTTTGGGTAGGAGGGTTCGGTTGGTCGGGAACCCCCCTCCCCCTCCCCTGGTTAGGCTCCTCCCCCAGACCACTTAAGGGGCTGGTATTAGCACTGGGCTGTTAGCCGTGCGACGTTAGCCTCCAGGACACACCCCCCCCCCCTGAGGTATAAGGAGGGGTCATGCCCCCCAAACAGCTCTACATCACCCTGCTAATGGCTCTATTAGCGAAGCACCCCCACCCACTCACCCACCCACCCCACCCACCCTGTAATGAGAGTATGTGTTGTTTAGCACAAATATGCACGGTAATAATCCAGCGCTTTAAATCAGCCCTGACATTACCTTTGAATGACATTGCTCTCTGATGGCTGTCGGGCCGGCATCGCCTCCCTCACAGCGTCACCTGGGATTCGTTGGGAGACCCTGGGTATCAAGATCCCCCCCAATGTCTCTCGAGATGGCCCCCCCCTCCATCTCTCGGTGAATTGCTTCTAATCTGGCCGGGGTGGCGAGTTCATCCGCGGGCCCATCCATCTTGTCGCCATGCCAGGGTTCCTCCTGGCTCTCAGGGGGGTGTAGATGGGGGTGCGGGGGGGGTGGCGATCAGTGTGGCCAATCGTGCTGAGGGATGAGCAGCGATTTAACCAGGGTGACACGTGCCATTTTGGACTGAGGGGAGGTGAGGCGGCGGCAGCCCGCCGGTGTAATTGAGCTGTCAGCAGCGGGGCTGCCGACGGCGTCCGGCACTGCCTCGCCAGACACCGCAGGAAATGAGAAAACATTATTTTGGGGGGGGGGGGGGGGGCGAGGAAAATATATATAGAAAACCGTTATTTCCAGTTTGACCCCCCGGTTGTTGTTGTTTACTTAACCCGTCCCCCCCCACCTCTTTTCGCCGCTACTGGCGTCAGGGGGGGGGGGGGGGGGGGGGGGGGGCGTGTCATCGCCACGGTGAACAGCAAGACCGCTGTTCGTGATTGGCTGCTTCCCCGCTGTCCTTCCTCAGCGGGCGTACGAGGCCCGTTCTCCAAGACAGACTCCGACGCTCCCCTTTTCTCCACCCTCGGCCCGGGACCTCTTCCCCCTGACCCCATACCAGCCGCCCTCGGAGCGGCGCGGGCCCCATCGATCGCGGCCGCTCGATGTGTTTACCGGGCCCCTGTTTCCTCCTCCTCCTCCTCTCTTCCTCCTCTTGAAGTGTGCTGGTTGTTTTCTCTTGTGTCTTTCTTTGCTCTGTGTTTCCTGTTGGTCTGTGACCCTGTGGATATCGGGGCTTCATCCTAGAAGCCCGCTGACCCACGCGTGCCACCCCGGCTGGGGCAGCCATCCACGCTTAGCTTGACCGATTGAGCTTCTCTTCCAGCCCGCTCAGTCGTTGCTCTGGAGAAATCAATAGAAGGGTTCTCTCTCGGCCTGTCTCTCTCTCGGTCTGTCTCTCTCTCGGTCTGTCTCTCTCTCTCTCTCTCTCTCTCTCTCTCTCTCTCTCTCTCTCTCTCTCTCTCTCTCTCTCTCTCTCTCTCTCTCTCTCTCTCCTCTCTCTCTCTCTCTCTCTCTCTCTCTCTCTCTCTCTCTCTCTCTCTCTTCTCTCTCTCTCTCCTCTCTCTCTCTCTCTCTCTCTCTCTCTCTCTCTCTCTCTCTCTCTCTCTCTGTCTCTCTCTCTCTCTCTCTCTCTCTCTCTCTCTCTCTCTCTCTCTCTCTCTCTCTTCTCTCTTCTGTCTCGCTCTCTCTCTGTCTCCGGTTTTCCTCTCTCTCTCTCTCTCTCTCTCTCTCTCTCTCTCTCTCTCCGCTCGCTCTCTCTCTCCCTCGCACTCTCCCTCTCTCTCTCTCTCTCTCTCTCTCTCTCTCTCTCTCTCTCTCTCTCTCTCCCTCTCCCTCTCCTCTCTCTCTCTCTCTCTCTCCCTCTCTCTCGGCTGGAGACCGAGGCTGGGGTATTAAATCGTAGTGAAATGGTACTTGGAGCAGCGGTCATAGTAGTACTAAGATCTGCCCCAGGGGCCTACTCATGTAAATCCCCCTCCAAATGACACATTCCCCCGGTCTTCATGAGACCTGCCTCCTCTAGGAAGGAATGTGTGCATGTGTGTCTTGCTCGCTGGTTCTATTTGATGGTGTGTGTGTGTGTGTTCACCATGAATATGTAGTTCTATTTGGAAGGAGTGTAGTGCTATGTGCTTCTGCATTATTTTGCCCATACAAAAGCACACACACACACACACACACACACACACACACACACACACACACACACACACACACACACACACACACACACACACACACACACACACACACACACACACACACTACATATTCTTGCAGTAATAACTTTGCAGTCAAAATAGCTACACTCTACACACACACACACACACTACATATTCTTGCAGTAATAACTTTGCAATCAAAATAGCTTTTCTCTAGAAAATAAATCAATAAACATGGAATCAAATTCTAATGCTGTTGTTTGTGTTTGTGTCCAGCGCCTAGTGCCCCTCCACAGCAGGTGACCGTCCTCACCGTGGGCAACCAGAACAGCACCTCCATCAGCATCTCCTGGGACCCCCCGGCGCCGGACCACCAGAACGGCATCATCCAGGAGTACAAGGTCCGCTGGTGCCCACACCACACGTGTACCGCCAGGGTGGGGGGGGACTGTTCTGGGTCTGGACCCCAGTGGCCCCGGTCGACCTGCCCCAGATCCCTTATCCCCACCGTAGAGCTTAGACCTAAGAGCGTACACCTTAGACATTAGACCTTAGACATAAGCCTTTAAACCTTTGACTTAAGACTTAAGACTTAAGACTCTAAACCATGGACCATGGACTTTAGACCTTAGACGTAAGCCTTTAATCCTTTGACTTATGACTTAAGACTGAAGACTCTAAACCATGGACCATGGACTTTAGACCTTAGACATAAGTCATTGGACTTAAGACCTTAAATTTCAATAGGTTGGGTAATTAGTCCTGTGTCTATCTGATGGAGGTCTTTCTATCAACATTAATCCATAAATGTGACTGACGATCATAGACAATAGGCAATCAATAAAATATACAAGGATTCCCTTTACTAGGAACCTACTTTGCCCTGTGTTGGATTGGTTTACCAAAGCTTAAACACCTCATGGTAAAAATTGGGCAGGAACTGCGCAATATTTTTCAGCGGTACTACATTGAGATGAGAGGATTGGTCAAAATGTTGAATGTCCATTCAAAATGTTTTCCAAATGTGGTCACCTTAACGCAGAGGGCTTGATACAGACAGAGAGAGGCCAAACCAGCTGGAGGAATCCACATGAATTCAGTGTGTGTCTTAACAGTGACTCCTCACCCATGTCTTCCTCTCTCTCAGATCTGGTGCCTGGGCAACGAGACACGCTTCCACGTCAACAAGACGGTGGACGCCGCCATCCGCTCGGTGGTGGTGGGGGGGCTGCAGGTGGGGGTGATGTACCGGGTGGAGGTGGCCGCCAGCACCAGCGCGGGTGTAGGGGTGAAGAGTGAGGCCCAGCCCATCGTCATAGGTGAGGGTCAAAGGATTATCCCAACGTTTTTTTTGTGTTTCATTATCGATTGCAAATGATTCTGAGAATGAAGAGCTGGTGCGGGGATAAAAAACGTTGATGTCTGAACGTTGATGGATACCTCCCTCCCTGTGTTCCACCGCTTTCACGTTTCTCTCTCAGAGGAATCGGTCAGACATGACTTTATGCATATTCTGCACACCTCGCTGTTGTGATATGTGGCCCTGGCCTGTGTGATGCATGTGCGTGTGCCAGGCAGATTGAGCTGATTTGACCCATAACTGATGGCTTTGGCCTGGAGCATGTTCTTATTTCCCCAATGTCACTCACACAATCCATCCCCAGCAGCTAGGCTAAGCTTGCAGATGTATGACTGTGCGTGTGTGTGTGTGTGTGTGTGTGTGTGTGTGTGTGTGTGTGTGTGTGTGTGTGTGTGTGTGTGTGGTGTGTGTGTGTGTGTGTGTGTGTGTGTGTGTGTGTGTGTGTGTGTGTGTGTGTGTGTGTGTGTGTGTGTGTGTGTGTGTGTGTGTGTGTGTGTGTGTGTGTGTGTGTTGTGCGTGTGTGTGTGTGTGTGTGTGCGTGTGACTCTGGAGGGAGAGGAAGAAACAGTGTATATTATGTTTATGCCCCTGTGTGTATATTAGTTCGCATGTGCTCTAAATCATATCATCCGGATGATGGAAACAGTATCTGCCCAGACTAGCTGAGCTCAGATCAGAGATCGATACTCTCTCTCATTCCACACGGTGTGTGTCAGTGTGTGTGTGTGTGTGTGTGTGTGTGTGTGTTTGTGTGTGCGTGTGTTAGCCGCCATGGAGTGAATTAGGTGCTGAGCTGAGCAAACAGCCTCCCCTCACCTGCTTTTAAGCTTTGTCTTGTTCAGTCTGCATTATTCACCCTCACACACACCAGATATCTACCGTGTCTCCCACCCTCTACCCCCACCCGCCTGCTGTGTTAGTTTCTATCTCGATCCACACAGGGGAGTGAATCATTTCCCAGTCCTCTACGGGGTCATCAGCTCCCCTGGAAGTCTCGGATCACACAGCGCGCTTATCGCAGTCACTTCCTGTTGGGCCTGAAGACGTTCTCAGTGTAGTTTTACAGGAGTGTGTATAATGTGAGCTTCGGTTTGTCAACACGGTATCAATGAGGTAGTGGCTATATGCCGAGCTATATGTTGGCACTTCAGATCATCGTCATCATCGTCATCATCATCATCATCATCATCATCATCATCATCATCATCATCATCATCATCACT
>OLKM01001984.1:0-26157 GCA_900291075.1 Melanogrammus aeglefinus | reverse complement strand
TGGCCAGGGTGATGTACTAGCCCTCCCTCTCCTCTCCTCTCCCCCTAAAGCTGTCACCACAGCAGGTGTAAATCACCGCTCTGCCCAGGCAGGCGGCCAGCCGGGTGGGGGAGAAATGTGATGGAATTTTTATACTCGCCGATGATGTCCTCCTGGCCGTAATGCTTATTAAAGGGGATTAATCTGTATTCATATTGGAGCCAGTGCTTATCAGGGGGAGAGGGGCAGAAGTGTGGAGGTGGGGGAAGAGGTGGAGGGGGGGGGGGGGGAGGCATTGCCATGCGGACGACGTCATCGTCGCCGGGACATGAAAGGCTTTCCGTGGCGGGCTCAGAAATGTGTCCGAGCACTGATAGGGACATCAGAGGCCCTGCCTGTCCTACACGCCCTGCCTTGCATCCCCTCGCGCTCTCTCGCTCTCGCTCTCGCTCTCTCTCTCTCTCTCTCTCTCTCTCTCTCTCTCTCTCTCTCTCTCTCTCTCTCTCTCTCTCTCTCTCTCTCTCTCTCTCTCTCTCTCTCTCTCTCTCTCTCTCTCTCTCTCTCTCTCTCTTTCACGCTCGCTCTCTGTCTCTCTCTCTCAAGCTGTATCTCACTCTCTTAGTCTCCGTCGCTCTGTGTCTTTCTCTCTTAAGCTATCCCTCTCTCGCTCTCGCTCTCTCTGGCTCTGTCGGCCTTATCTCCCGCTCCCTCTCTCTTAAGCTGTATCTGGCTCTCTCCCTTGCATGCACTCCCTCTCCCTCCCCCTTCGTCTATCCCTCAAATGGTCTCTCTCCCTCACTTCCTCGCTCTCTTTCTCACCCTCTCTTTATCTCTCTCGCTGGCTCTCTCTTTTTGATGGCTCTGTCTCTCTTCCTCCGTCTCTCACACTCTCTCCTCAGCTTTCTTGGACTCAGATGGAACAAAGAGAAACAGCTTTGTGGTTGGAAAAATAAAACCCAACAGGAATTCAGTCTTTAGCTGTTAGAGCTTTATTGTATTCAAATGGACAAACCTGCAGTGCCGGCATAGCGGCTTCCAGCGGACTATTATTCTAGGTCTGTTTATGTTTCGTAGTAATTACAGAAGGGGTCACACAGGTGCACCACACAAATAAATAAACAAAAGTAAGAAGTTAAAATAAATGGGATTTAATGGACCACAATATTGAATTATTGAATACAATAGAAATACACATAAACAAATATATTGCATTATGACTGACTAATAGTCATGGTCGGTGACGCAAGGAGAGACCAGCTCTGTCGCTGATATCCAAGAGCTTCTGCTCCTCGTTAAGCTCCTTGCGTCAGCCCTGGAAAGCCCCTCGTTCCCCCCTGGCCTGTCCGGGCCGGTCGGGACCGGTTCGGGCCTGTCTCAGAACCAGCCTGTCTGAGACGCGAGAAGAGCAATGCTTTGCTCTCCTTCCTCATCTAATCATCTAATCAACCAAGCCTGCTCCTTCTCTCTCTCTCTCTCTCTCTCTCTCTCTCTCTCTCTCTCTCTCTCTCTCTCTCTCTCTCTCTCTCTCTCTCTCTCTCTCTCTCTCTCTCTCTCTCTCTCTCTCTCTCTCTCTCTCTCTCTCTCTCTCTCTCTCTCTCTCTCTCGTCTGTATCTCACTCTCTTAGTTCTCTGTTGCTCTCTCTGCTCTCTCTCTCTCTCTCTCTCTCTCTCTCTCTCTCTCGCTGTATCTCACTCTCTTAGTCTCTGTTGCTCTCTCTCTCTCTCTCTCTCTCTCTCTCTCTCTCTCTCTCTCTCTCTCTCTCTCTCTCTCTCTCTCTCTCTCTCTCTCTCTCTCCTACACCCCTATCTCTTTAGCATAAGGTTATTCCCCCAACCCTCTGATAATTGTTTTGTATTTCCTGTCAACCCTTGAAGTGCTTCCCTCTCACCTGCTCAGCACTCTGTGATGTCGGCCCGTCGCGGCGCTTGTTGAACAGAGCCTGAATGGATGGCTGGCAGGCGTCCCTGTGTGGCTGAGCCATAGGCTCTGCTATGTGTTGACAAAGTGCAAGCCTTATTATCTATAGATCACCTTCTAGGGGCTACGGCTTCTAGGGGAGCAGGGTGCGGGGGTGTCCCGTACCTTCTAGAGGGATCAGTAACTCAGCTGTCATGCCTGCAGAATGGGGGGTGGGGTGCTGGTGGTGGTGGTGGTGGTGGGGGTGGTGGTGGTGGTGGTGGTGGTGGTAGGGTTCAGCCTGATTAATGAGACCTGTGCCTTCTCTAATCATTTTTAGGCCGAGATTTAATCACAAATCTGATAATAACTCACCAGAGAGAGAGGAAAAATAAAGATGAAATGAGTTTTTCCGCGGCGGCGGTGTCCTTGACACGAGGAGTCGGGGAGCGTATGCAGAGTAAAGCAATCTGCGGGGCCCCCCGGACGCTGCCTCTCCGTCAGGGAGGGGGTGGGGGGGGTGGGTGGAGGGACGGACATCTCGCTCTGTTAGTGCATCCATCAGGCATACGCCAACGCCGCAGACCAGCCCTGGGAAGGACGGGCCGGGACAAGGGCAAACCGGGGGGCTACGGTGACGGCCCGTTGTGGTCGGCATCGTGGTCGTCGTCCCCGTTGTGGATACAAGCATGTGTTTCCAGTTCTGGTGTTCTGCGAGGAGGGGGGGGGGGAAACTGAAATGTAATGTTTTGTCTTTTTTCTGTTTTTCTTCTTCTTCTCTCCCCCCCCCCTCACCCCTCTCCCTCTCTTACCTCCCCGACCACAGTGACATTCCAGAGAGTTGACGGAGGTCTCATGAGCAACGGAAGGTGAGTTTCGCTGATACTATTTAACACCGCAAAGCGTTCATGTTTATGTGTCGTCGTTTAGCCGACACGTTTACCAAAAGCATTGAGTTATTTGAGTTGCGTCAGGGTTGGATATTGGAGTTTGAACCGGGAACCTTTGGTCTAACGGTCCAACACTCTGACCGCTATTAATATAAAGCAACTATTAATATTCCAAGATATTCCAAGACTATATCCATGGATGTATTCGACAAATATCACGTGCCGTGTTGTTATTCTTGTTCGCTTTTATTCTGATGTAATGCCAGCCCAGATTCACACATCGTCAACCCGCGTCAGTCGCTCACGCCAGTAGACATCTGACGGATTGATCGTTTACCAATATCCGCTTGTGCACATTTCCATGCAAACCTGTGCGCCAACACAAACAGACTTCTGCCACATATCTTTGGCCACGCATCGATAAATGAACCCATAAATCTCCCCAAACAGAATTAACAGAAACAATTTAAGCAGTGAGGGCTTTCATTTTGTCATTTATCTTCTCCCCGGCCGCTGCTATTGGGTGTCCCAGAACCCCCAACCACACCACCCCCCCCCCCCCCCCCTACACCACCTTCCAGAGTGATAAATGTTCTTGTCATCCGGTGTAGGCGGCTAGGATCTGAGCACATGTAATAATGTAAAAATAATTACCCAGGGGAGGGGAGTGTCGCGCTACCCCCGGTGTCACCCCCCCCTGCCCCATCCCTTCTTACCATGTGTATTAATGTGAAGGGGAGAGGGGCCACATCTCAATAACACCAGTTACTGGGGACTCTCCGGGCCATCCCTGGGGCGCGGGGGGAGGGAACCCGGGGATGCCTGCCTTCCTGTCACCTGCTTAACTCACCTGACAAAGGCAAAGCCTCCGGTTCTCAAACGGAAATAAACACACGCTACCGCTAATTATGGCTAGCTGTGTCTCCTGAGGTTTGCTGATGAAAAGCTGTTTTTTTGATAAATATAGGAAGGTGTCAGGTTAGCCTTAAGTTTTGTTTGTGGGGATTTCTTCTTTTTTTTTTCTACCCGGTATTGTTTTCACAAGGGAACAAGATAGCCACTCATCGACTGTGAGGCAGTGGTGTCTTTATTCAAATGTTCCACACAAGTGCCTGCGACACAGTCGTAGCATAGCTCTGCTTACGTATCTTAAGTCAGCAGCAGGTGAAGGGAAAAAACTGAAAAAAACAAAAACAAATGAGCAATCGATTTGAATAACAGGCAGAAAAAGAAAAAAAAACATTATGGTGTTTATTTAATTAATTTATTTTGTTGGTTTTCTTCATCGAACCATTAAAAATATATTTCTTTAGTCAGTTACTCTGTTGTCACCCGGGCCCAGATGTTTTCCCGCTTGCCCATCTGTGCGCCGGTGACAGAAAGCGAGCGAGCAAACACATCACAGCAGAATGTGTTCATTCGTTATGTTGGATGTCTGGTGCATTAATTAGACAATAGCAAATGAAGCCGCGGCTGTTCCCGGCTCCTCATTGGCCCTCGCCAAATTGCTCCGACTGAACAATTACACATAATTGATCACGGGATAAATGATTCGTGGAAGATGAATAGGCCACAGATTGGGGGGACCTGGGCACCTTGACTTTGGGGGCTCAATTGAAATTGATGAAAGACGCTGAAGGGGGTGGGGGGGGGGGGAGGGGGGTTTGTCAGTTGGGGTCTGCCAATAGGGGGGTGTTGGAACTCGCTAAAAAGGAGGGATCAATATTTTAGGCAGAAGCCTCAAGGCGCCGCGGTGACGGAATGTGTTTGCTGACTGCGGCGCGAATGGCCTCCGACTGGGCTGTTGCCATGGAGACACCTATGCTGGATGTAGCATTCTGCGCGGCGGCACGTTGCATGTAAAAATCCAAAATGGTGATCCCCGTAACTACCGGGTGTTGTGTGTGTTTGCGTTTTCACAAACTGCCGGTTTCGACCAATACCAGGTTAGGGGATTACAGGTTACCATGATTTATTCAGTGGCTTTTCATTGATATCCCCCCCCCCAGTACCCCCCCAACCCACCGTCTGCTGGTGTTGGTTGTTTATGGTCAGCCGTTGGCGTCGTTCCGCCTCCGACTGTATTTCAGATCCGCTATCTATCACAGCAAGATGCTCGCACAACTGACAGTAAATTGCTCCGAA
Organism: Melanogrammus aeglefinus; assembly: GCA_900291075.1. NCBI lineage: Eukaryota > Metazoa > Chordata > Actinopteri > Gadiformes > Gadidae > Melanogrammus > Melanogrammus aeglefinus. The sequence goes on along the minus strand of OLKM01001984.1, from coordinate 21,246 downwards.
TCAGATTTTATTTGCCAAGGTTGCCATCCACCCCGAGCCCGGACAAGATTTACACACTGGTGGGAGGCGAGGATGGGACGGGACGGGAGGGAGGGGGGGGGGGGGGGGGTCTGTGTTGGGGTGTGGATGGTGTGGACGTTTCATTAGACGGACGACCCCAATGTCCACACGGACCTGGTCCCCCACGCGTCTTCCGAGCGATGTCGGTCCCCCCTGTAATTATCCTCCTAAGATAATAACCCCTGGTGTGATGAACACAAGGACGACCCGGCCATTCAGGGTGTCAGAACCTCCCCCCTGATGCCTCCCCCCCACCCCCCACCCCGCTCCCATGATGGAGAGAGGGAGAGAGAGAGAGAGAGAGAGAGAGAGAGAGAGAGAGAGAGAGAGAGAGAGAGAGGGGGAGAGAGAGAGAGAGACAGAGAGGGAGAGGAGGAGAGACAGAGAGGAGAAGAGAGAGAGAGAGAGGGAGAGGAGGAGAAACAGAGAGGGAGAGGGGGAGAGAGAGAGAGGGAGAGGAGGAGAGACAGAGAGAGGGAGAGGGGGAAAGAGAGAGAGAGCGAGAGAGAGAGGGATGTGGTGAGAGAAAGAGATAGAGTTAGGGGGGGAGAGAGAGGGAGACGCAGTCGTCTCCTCCCGCTGTAGACAGCATACTTCCTGCAGCCAGAGCTTCAGTCAACAAGAGGGACCCACACCCCCTCTTCCCTCCATTATTTTCCTCCTTCTTTGTCAAGCGGCTGGAAACCGCAGTGTGACAGATGCCAGGCGTACGAGAGGTGCAGGGAGGGAGGGAGGGGGGGGGGAGAGAGGGAGGGAGGAACAGGAGGAGTGTGGAGGAGGAGATGGGTGGGTTTGGGGAGATGGGCGGGGGGGGGATCAGGTTTGTGGAGAGATGAGCTTGGGGAAGGACGAGAATAATGGGTGGAGGAACGTGGCAGGCAGCAGCGGCGGTAGAGGGAGAGGTGGAGGGGCGAGATGTATTACCCTATAAAAGTGCATGTGTCTGATGCCGAGCCATCAATTTGAACGACTCGCCTTCCCCCCGAGGGCCTGTTTTGGCATTCAGCAACCCTCGGTGAGGGCTCTTAGCTTGTCAGGGCGGCAGTTCATTTGGACCCCCAACCTGCCCCCCCCCCACCCCACCCCACCCACCAACACTCCCAGCCCCATAAACCCCCCCCCACACACACATCACAACCCCCCTCGCTGTAGCAGCTCTGCTCATTAGAACCTGTGGCTCAGGGAGAGGCTGACTGCAGAGCACCCATTACCTGGCCCCATGTCCTGGGGGCTCACCCCCCCCCCCCCAACCACCACCGGTGAGACACCTAGGCAGACACCCACGGCAGGAAGAGGAAAATCCTCCAGGACTGACCCAGGATGCTAAGTGATGTGGTGTCTGTGTGTGTGTGTGTGTGTGTGTGTGTGTGTGTGTGTGTGTGTGTGTGTGTGTGTGTGTGTGTGTGTGTGTGTGTGTGTGTGTGTGTGTGTGTGTGTGTGTGTGTGTGTGTGTGTGTGAGACAGCGGGCTGGGCCATCTTGTTGGTTTACCTGTGTCCTGTTTGTCAGCATCCCCGCAGCAGCAGCCCTGTTGTTCTTTGCGGTATGGGGTTAGACGGTAAACACACTAGTGGACAACCCTACTACGGTAGACAACAACAGACACTCCTCAATAGACTCCTCCTGCTCCTTGATATGTGGCCCCCGAACTCCTCCTCTCCTCCCCGGCCACGAGTAAAACAACAAACACAGCCATTTGACTTTTCCACATACGGCTTTCACCGTGGTCAGCAAACGACCAGTCCCCCCCCGTCCCCGTCCCCCGTCCCCCGCCCCCGTCCCCGTCCCCGCCCCCCCCCCCCGTTGCACCGACTGCTCCTTGGCCTCTCCTCAGGCAGGGAGCCGGCTATCGTGCCAGCTTCCACCCAGACAAAGGAGACCGAGGCCCCCGTCTCTCCGGTTCTCATCCATGGCCCATCTGTGGCGCCCATGGTAACGAGCCTTTAGACGTGATTGTACAGTAAAGTGGCCCTAATGGTCTCCCTGCAGTCACCCATGACAGGTTAAAGTCTTAATGGACGCTTTTTATGGCTGCCCCCCCCCCCCCCCCCCACACACACACTCACACACCCTCCCTACCCCGTCCCTCCTTCCACTCCTCCATGGTCGTTCCCCCCCCCCCCCCCCCCCGACGGAGGAGGTGCCCAACACCTGTTAAATGGAGCCCTGCCATCCCACAAGTGGCTGCAGGGATCAGGCCGGAGACGGGCGGCGAGGTCCTCTGACATCCAATCAAATAAGATTTAGACGGTCTGGACGCCATCGCACGCGTCGGATGGGAAAGCACAGCGGCAGTGCACCGGATACCGCTAAATGAGGAGCTGTGTGGGAGTGTGTGATTGTGTGTGTGTGTGTGTGTGTGTGTGTGTGTGTGTGTGTGTGTGTGTGTGTGTGTGTGTGTGTGTGTGTGTGTGTGTGTGTGTGTGTGTGTGGTGTGTGTGTGTGAGTAGTGTGTGTGTGTGTGTGTAGGGAGTCTGTGTGTGTGTGTGTGTGTGTGTGTGTGTGTGTGTGTGTGTGTGTGTGTGTGTGTGTGTGTGTGTGTGTGTGTGTGTGTGTGTGTGTGTGTGTGTGTGTGTGTGTGTGTGTGTGTGCAGAGTACACAACCGGAGGCATCCGTGGCTCTGCCTCACGTACTTTCCCAACACAATATGACAAAAACACAGCAGGGGGGAGAGGGGAGACAAGCTGTCTGCCCGTAAGGAAAGCCAAGACTTTAGTTTTTTAGTCGCAGGAAGGAAAGTGTTTCCATACAGTATATTCGTCCTATGTCATTGCGTTTATTATCAGTCACACATTGCCAATTTTCGATTCTTCTCCCCCCCCCCATCAACAGACTCACAAACATATACCCTTGCGTGCGCCACAGACGAGGTGGTAGCATCCAAACAGATGTTTCGATTAGAGCTCCTCACGTCGGAACGCAGTTGATTGCCGTTGATGCGTTTGTTCGCCTCGCCTCTAGTGAGGGGGATGTGACAGCTACATCCCATCAGATCAGATAACACTTAATGAATCCCCCGAAGGGAAACTGGTGCTGTGGTGGCAAAGAAAAGTTGACGAAAACAGTCCGATTTTTTCCGGACTACGGATCTGTGGGAGATCCGTAGTTCTGTTTTGTTGTGGTGTTCCGCGCCTTCAACCACAGGGTTCCTTTAGGTACGAGGATACGGTGTACAAACAGGACGAAAACTGAACCAAATCCCAACGTGGCAGACATTACAACACAAAAGATAGTTTCAGCAAATTAAAATAGATGTCCATGTAAAAAGTGGGACCACCACAGCGATTAAAGACAGATGAAGCTAACGATTGTATGATGCGATGTTTATTCCATGGCTCCCTCTCATGGTCAATGTTCTGTCCGTCCGTCCGTCTCCGTCCCCCAGCCGTCCGGGCCTGCTCAACGCCAGCGACCCAGGGTACCCCTGGCTGGCCGACTCCTGGCCCGCCACCAGCCTGCCCGTCAACAGCGGCTCCGGGGGGCCCAACGACCTCAGCAACTTCGGCCGAGGAGGTGAGTGTCCGCTGAGGGCTTCCTGGGTAAAAAAAAGGGGCCATCCATGTTTTTTCCGGATCTGGAACCAGGACCAGGATCTTCCTTTTCCCTTCTTTTGTACAATGGCGTCGGGGGGGGAGGGGGGGTTGTCCCATCTTGTTCCTGGGACATGCGTTGAGATTTGTATACCCGTGTACGCGTGTTTGAATATACATTTATCTACGGCGTCAGAGGACGAGTCGAGCGTTACTGACGGTTACCCCCGCCAACCCCCACCCGTATGTCTACGGGGCTGAGTAATGGGTGGGCATGGTGTCTTGTCACACACTGAAGAAGAGGAGAGGGAAGAAGCAGTGGTTGGTTGGATAGGAGGTGGGCGGGGCTGGGATGGAATGGAGGGAGAAGGGAGGGAGAGTGGTGTGCATAGAGGGTGGGCGGGGCTAGTATCCAATGGGGGGGGCGGGGGGGGGGGGGGTTGAACATGGGGTTGGGTGGGGCTGAGGGGGAGGGCCGTGGATGTGGGGTGTGTGTGTAGAGAGAGTAAAAGATGGTCCTGGTCAGCCAGTCGTGAAGGACAGGCGCAGCTTGACTGGCGCAGATGCGGACGCTTCCTCCATGGCTGTACATCATCTCCCCTTGGCTGGGCATGCAAACCACACCGCCGCGCACGGCAGGCCTGGAGCCGCCGCTTCCTTCCTGTACACACATACACACAAACACGCACACACACACACACACACATGCACACGCGCGCGCGCAGAGTGCCGGTGTTATTGCCTCACGTGCATGGAGATGAGAATGGAAAGGAGAGGGAGAGAGAGAGAGAGAGAAAAATAAAAGACAGAGCAGGGTTTGAAACGCATGAATAAAACGGGATGGATTTTTCTTCAGCAGTGGGATGGAAATGTTAAGTGTTCAGGGATGAGCTGACCTGGAAGCTGCGTGTGTCGCAGACTGTTATTCTCTGGAGAATCGCTCTTTGGAGTCGCACATCCCTGACCTCTGGGTCATCCTGGCCGGATGCAGAGCTGCTAATTAGGTTTTTTGGGCTCTTAATTCTATCTCGAGACCCGACCATGTGTGTTGATGTACCGGATCTCCCTCTGTTCCCTGGTCACTCATTTAGAAGACACTTTTATCCAAACCCCAATTGAGTGAGTGGAGTTAGTGAATTCATATGCATGTTATTGTGGAGCAAGTCCATCCGACATTAAAAGCACTGCACTTTTATTCTTTATTCTTATCTTCTTTGTACTTCTTACACACCATCTATTCTTCAGCCCCAAGCACACGGCCGTGTTGGTACAGACATGAAACAATGGTTTTGAAATCTGGCGTCTAAAATAGACGTAGCAAATGATGAATGACGAATGACAAACACAGCCCCGCTGCATATATATACACAACGCTCTGCTCTGTTCAATCAACACGATATATGTTATTTCCTCAGTCCAGGCTATAAATAAGAAGCGAAACACGCGCTCAGTAGTCTTTGGCCCTCACACCTCTCTCTCTCCCCCCCCCCCCCCCCCCGTCCTGACCCCTCAGACCTCCCCAATGGCCAGAGCGACAAATCGGGCACCATGCTTTCGGACGGAGCCATCTACAGCAGCATCGACTTCACCACCAAGGCCAACTACAACAGCCCCGGCCAGGCGTCCCAGGCCACGCCCTACGCCACCACCCAGATCCTCCACTCCAGCAGCATCCACGAGCTGGCGGTGGAGCTGCCCGAGGCCCAGTGGAAGGCCTCACTCCAGGCCAAGCAGGAGATGGCCAACCTTGGCTACTCGCTGCCCGACAAGAACTCCTGCAACAACAGTAAGTCCCCCGGGGGGGGGGGGGGGGGGGGGTGCAGAGGGGACCCCTGAATGGATGGGTTGGATCGAGGAGAGGTGGATGCACGTGTCTCCTGTTTGATTTGTCCAACCATAGAGACTTGTACTATGGGATTTTCCGTCCTCTGGAAAACGGAAAACTACTCCTTCACCACCACGAACGCGACGGTGGGTTTCTGGGGGTACTTTGGTGTGCGTATGTCTGCTGGTACACAGTGGTGTTTATCGTTATTTTCTCCCCCAAGTGAATGCTATGTTGGTTAACTTGCAAGGCTGAAAAAGACGCGTATAAACAGCAAATGCAGCGTATTTTATGCAGCTCTATCCGCTCTTACCTTGAGGGGAAGAAGCGTTCGGCTTGGCTTTCAACGTAGTTCTCCCTCAGCTAAACTCGGAATACCTCTGGACCTCTGCTGAATAAAGGAAATAATCCCAATTAATGAGGCTGGATTTGAAGATGGATATTTTTTTAACCCCATGAATAGATATAATATTATAGTCTTGGTCTGCCTCGGTTTATATAATATCTATTTTTATGATCTCATCTTGCTACAGACCAAAACAGATTAATTCATCTTTACAGAGCAAGTCCAAAGCAAGAATTCTTTGAAACTGCTTCTCTAAATCAGACTTGCCTTGTTTTAAGCAGTTGGATTATACGCCATTAAATATGATTATATCTCTGACTAAGTAAAGCAATTAATTCAGTTCTTTGCCTTTTAAAAGATTAAAGACACTTTGCTCTTTCAATAATGTAATCTGTTTTATTTCGTCTACTTTGGACGATATCACTCGTCCAAAAAATTAGATCAATGGATATCTAAGTAAACCTAAAAGTATATTTAATCGCAGAAAAAAACCTGCTGCATGTCCGTGGCTCTAACTGCATGTCTGCATGTGCTTATGCTTACTGCCGGTCACCTGACGCCACTGTCATGTTTTTTGCCCCCCCCCCCCCCTCCTCCCTTTAACCCTCCACTATAGCACTCCTTTTCATGCCCGACTACCGGTTGGCAGATGGATTGTCAAATAGAATACCACACAACCAATCACAAGATTTCAGCACCACCAGCTCTCACAACAGCTCAGAGCGAAGTGGCAGCCTCTCAGGTGGGTCTTCTGACGCGGCGTGGATAAAAACTGGGTCATCTCCGTGGCGACACTGCTTTGGCTTCATCACTGATGTCTTAATGGCTTGATTGATCCCTTAATTGCATGTGCAAGCCACTCATCCTGTCAATGTTTAAGTCCACCCCCACCAATAATATGCTTTTGCTCACCTCAATCTAAAAATGCTTTGGGTCCGGATTAATTATATATTGTGGAACAACAGGAATTGAGCCAATTATGCTGTTTTTGCCAATCTTGATGTGTTTGTTTGTATGTGTGTGTGTGTGTGCGTCAGATTTTAAGCCATGATAGGTTACAATTACATACTTGAGCTACAATCTGTGTGCAACAAAGGAAAAGTTGATTTGTTTTGCGTGGTCTGTTGAAGATATAAACACAGACTCTTGATACTGGGTCCAAGCCATGGCTGGAGGGTCTGTACCGGCCTTGTGGTTCTCTGAGAGAGAGAGAGAGAGACAGAAGGAGAGAGAAAGAGAGAGACAGAGAGAGAGGGAAAGAGAAAGACAGAGAGAGAGTCAGAGAGAGAGAAGGAGAGCGAAAGAGAGAGAGCAAGACAGAGACAGGGAGAGAGGGAAATAGAGAGAAAAGGAGAGAGAGACAAAGAGGGAGAGGGCAAGAGCGAGAGAGAAGGACAGAGAAAGAGAGACAGAGAGAGAGTCACAGGGAGACAGAAGGAGAGCGAAAGAGAGGGACAGAGAGAGAGTCAGAGGGAGACAGAAGGAAGAGAGAGAGAGAGCAGAGAGAGACAGGGAGACAGAGAGGAGAGAAGAGAGAGAGTCACAGGGAGACAGAAGGAGAGCGAAAGAGAGGGACAGAGAGAGAGTCAGAGGGAGACAGAAGGAGAGCGAAAGAGAGAGACAGAGAGAGAGTCGGAGGGAGACAGAAGGAGAGCGAAAGAGAGAGAGCAAGACAGAGACAGGGAGAGAGGGAAATAGAGAGAAAAGGAGAGAGAGACAAAGAGGGAGAGGGCAAGAGTGAGAGAGAAGGACAGATAGAGAGGGAGAAGGAGAGAGTGAGGCCCTTCCGTCGCCGCTAACACATCAGCCATCATAGACGCTTGGCTGGATAAAGGGGTGAAAAATACCTCCCCCCGTTTCCTCTTCCCCCTCTCCCACTAATGGTGGCCAGCCACACTAAAAGCCATGTTCAGAGAATTACAATGTCATTCATAGGACACGGAGGCAGATTCTCCACCACTGCCCGCACTACCCTCCTCCGCCATCCCCTGTAATCATGTTACATGCTCGGGGGGCCTCAACGCGGGCCCTCTCTCCTCCGTGAGCCGGTACGCACCCTGGGCTCTGTGACAGGCCCTGGACCGTGGCGCTCCTCACAGGTTAATGAAGGGCGCTTGACAGGGGTCAGCCCAAGACACACACATCATTAACGCCACACTTCCTTCGTCCGCAGCGAGGCCCGCTGAAGTTTTCACAAAACCAAAGTGCGGAGTCAAATGGGATGGATTGCCCCCCCCCCCCCCTTATTATTTCACTTGGGTAGGGAGATTTCGGATGATTGAGCCGTTGCCCTGCACTTCCCACCTCTAGGTTAGGAACGTTTGGATCCGCACCTCATGGCAACCTCATTTGAAGACGCGAGCGCAGGCACACAACAGGAGCGTGGACTAGAAAGAGACTGCATTAATAAACATATGGGTGGATGCTAATAATAATGAATGAACGCTTCAAAGGCTCTAGGCTTTAGATGTCTTGTAGTCCTATTCTGCAATGCATAGATTTTCTTCCTCCTTCTCTTCTTCTTCCTCGTCGTCTTCTTCCCCATATCTCGGTGTTCACCGCGCAGATTATTCCCCTTTATTCAGGACAGCTTCCAGTAACAGAGACTTTGCACCAGCTGAGCAGTAATTTGCGCTTCATCCAAAAGTAAAGCGTTTGAAGTAGTGTGGAGGGAACCGTTGGTGCGTCGACGGTGGTTCTTCTGCCTCTGAGGATAGGGAAGAAATAATGACTGTCAGGTCTGAGAGAGAGAGAGAGAGAGAGAGAGAGAGAGAGAGAGAGAGAGAGAGAGAGAGAGAGAGAGAGAGAGAGAGAGAGAGAGAGAGAGAGAGAGAGAGAGAGGAGAGAGAGAGAGAGAGAGAGAGAGAGAGAGAGAGAGAGAGAGAGAGAGAGAGAGAGAGAGAGAGAGGGGGAATAAAACCGAAGCAGAAATAGTCTCTTTCAAGGCAGCCATGATTTCCACTGGGGGATGTGGTGATGTTTGTTAAAGCGATCTCAGAATGGCAGTGAGAGAGGGCGAGAGAGGGCGAGAGAGAGGTGGTAATCTGCATGTTCTCTATGGGGGTGTTTTCGTGTTGTTGCTTGCGAAGCTGGCCTCCCCTCTGCTCGGAGGTATGGTCAGGTTGGAGCTATGGTTGATGCCCAGCAGGAAACCGAGACGGTGTAGTTCCTGTAAATCCACAGCCGCAACCTCTTCCACAATTGTAATTTGCGTTATCCAATCCAGTGGTTTACTATCTCCTCCTTTATTTAAAAAAAGCGAGCTCAAGGGGAACACCACTGGTCAGTGATCTGGACACCGTTTGCCACTGCCGTTCAGTCCACTTGGCCCCGGTTCTGATTGGCCGTCGGCCCTCTTCTCCTTCGCTCTCTCTCTCTCTCCCCGATCGCTGGCTTTCATCCGTGAACGTCGGCGAAACCCAAGGAAAACAAAGCAGCCCTGCAGTTAAAGTCTGGGAGTGTCCCGACCTGGAATATAAATAACCCAAACTCCGGGCTCCGCATTTAGTATTAGCTCCTCTCAGAGCGGAGGCCTAGTTTTGTGGGCGGCGGAAGATGTGCATGGCCTGTCCAGCTGCTAGCCCCCCACTGTCTGCTGCTTTTCTTTGTCCTGATTTCCTCTGAATTCTCCATATCTGGAGGGGGCGAGGGAAGATGCCCTGAAGAGGCTCATTTACAATATTGATGGCCGGAGTTGTGTAGTGGTGGAGACCGAGGTGGTGGGGTTGGAGAGGGGGTGGGGGGGGGGAGTTGTGATTAAACAGTCACGTCAGCACGCCTTTTATTGGTAAAAGTCGAGCGGCGCCCAGAGGTGCGATTAGGAAACCCAATTACCTTCACACTAGACTTACACAGTGGAGCCTCCTGCCGCCAGCGGGCCCGCACATTTTCTCTTATTACTCCTATTCTTTATCAATCTTGGCCTGACAAGTCTCTCTTCCGCCCCGCGCCCCCTCACACTTCCACGGCCCACGGTGGATCCCTAAGCGGCCGTCCCCCCGGTTGAGATGGGTCTCCTGTTCTGGACCGAGCTGACGCTGGTGTTTTAGGGGAAAGCGATACTTATATACAAAGCTGTAGCACTGTTTGCCTTAACATTCTGCGTTCACAATTCTACTACTCTGCATACTCACATAGTGTGTGTAGATATTCATTAAAGAAATTTGCACGTTCTTAATCGTACATAGAGTTATTATTGTCTGTTTCACATTTCCTGTCAGGGATAAATAGGTTGAATCCTATCTGAGAAGGAATCCATCTTTTTTTATGTTCCGATAGTTATGATTCAACGTTTCATTGAGTCTCTCTGTAGCATCACCAAGGCGTGGCTACGGCAGAACATTCCCAGCATGCATCAGCCCTTTCCCTGCTCACTCCAACACGGTGGTTCCTCTCCAGCTGGGGCAGGCTGGACAGGGTTCACCAGATGACACCGTGTGACACACACACACACACACACACCACATGCACGCTTCCTTTCCCTGGGATCAGCTTTTCTTTTTCCGCTGCTCTGGGAGACTGGGTTGATTACAGGCCTCTGGCAGTGGCAGGCTGACCAACAGATGACAGACAAAGAGATCTTTTTTTCGGCGACGGCGGCTGTGGGAATCTTCTGGATATAGATGTGAGGTGTTGTTTGGCAGAGCAGGGCTGTGTGGCTTGCCACAGAATGGAGTCACAGATGCAAATTTTCCGACGCGCCTTACTTCAGCGTACGCTAACGTACGCGGAGACATAGGTTGCGGGGAAATAACACGGTCACCGACATTTACACGGGAAGCATAGCGTTTCTTGTGTTCGCCTTTTTTACTTATAATAACGGTGACGATTTCATGCATTTGAAATATATTATAATCAGACACCTGCGGGCAGCCCGTCCTTATTTCTTTACAGACATCAATGGCAGAAAATAAATCGCAAAGATGTAAACCTGGAGTCAGCTGAAAATGAGTTATACAAAAACGAATGCTAATATAAAACGGGAAGGGGGAGCAGCCCTAATTCTTTGCCGCACTCCTTGCTGCAGTGATGTGCTTTTCTTCTTTATGATGATGGTGAGATGCTTTTCCTTCATACTTAACACTGCCATTACTTAACTCAACACTTGGTCGCCTAGCAACCGGCCAACCGTGGCAGTAAAGCCGTGGTTCGCAATCACATTTCCATTGAAAGTTACCACACATCTCAACGTAATGACTGGTGTTTTGGATTTATTTCGAGGGAGTCACCACATACACTCTTATATGCTTCTGTGAATTCAAGTCAAACACATGGAAGAAAAGAACGGGCTTCACCCACGCGCAGACTGGTATATATAAACCCCCCCTGTATTGACCGGGTCACACTGGCGGGCAGATTTATAGAGATGGATGTGGCACAGAGAGGAGAAGCCGGTGTTGGAGGGCACGCCGAGCCCTGGTGGAAATGGATGGCGCTGGAGGGTTCTGCGGTGTAATAACAGAAACGATGGTGGTAATAGACCCTCAGTGAATTCCATTAGGGGTCGGGGTGACAGTTTATTATGACCGCAGCGCCGGACCGAGATATTTCATTGTGGAACCCCGAAGCCTTGCGTCAAAGCGGGGGTGGGGGGGGGGGGGGTGCACTCACTGAGGGATGAGTGGAGCACACAAAGGTCTGAGTCCATCCCTCCATCCCTCCAAGTCCTTCCACCCTTACACATACAGGCGGTGTTTCATCCAGTTTCTATGGAGATCTCAGGCTGCCCAGCCTTGTCAGTCAAAAGGAAGAGGCTTTAATCAGGTAGCCTCGAGACGGGTCGCCGACGTGCCGACAAGAAAGGGAGAGGCCGTTCAAGTTTTGTGTACACGTGTGTGTTTTTTTATGTGTGCGTTGTTTGAAATCGTTGTGCAGAATTTCTAAACAGGGCTTTGCTCGGATGCAGTTTAAATTTATGTTCACTGCTTTACTCTGCGAGCGTGTGTGTGTGTGTGTGTGTGTGTGTGTGTGTGTGTGTGTGTGTGTGTGTGTGTGTGTGTGTGTGTGTGTGTGTGTGTGTGTGTGTGTGTGTGTGTGTGTGTGTGTGTGTGTGTGATGAATCGGCGTTGTTAAGAATTCCCATTTGTTTCTCCCAGATTGAAAACAGTGCATGCAAGCACAATCACACACACACACACACACACACACACACACACACACACACACACACACACACACACACACACACACACACACACACACACACACACACACACACACACACACACACACACACACATACTCTGCGCACCAATTGATTTATTCTCAACGCGTGTTTTATGTCCTTTTGAATTTCATTTTTTGGTTTATTAAACCCTCGTCTGCCCCCCCCCCCCCCCCCCCTCCCCGTTTTCTCCTCTGAAGGCGGGAAAGGAGGAGGCAAGAAGAAGAAAACCAAGCCGGGCTCCAAACCCACCAAAGCCAACGGCTCCAACTGGGCCAACGTCCCCTTGCCCCCGCCCCCCGTCCACCCTTTGCCGGGCACGGAGATGGACCACTACCCCAACGACCACCACGACGGGGGAGGGTGAGCCCGCCAGCACGCACGCCCAACACGCGGCTGGAGACACGCTCCAGAGGCTGGCCTCGCTCAGACGTCCTTCAGGGTAAACCTGAAGGAGCTGGGAGAGGATTGGAAAACATGTTCAGTGTTGCACATGTTGTTCTCCTCACAAGCAGTGGCTAATACGCACGCACGCACATACACCTCTCTTAGACCAGTGTTAGGCATGAGAATTTGCAAACAATTATACTGGTCAACCAGTGGTTGAAAGGACAAATGGGATTTACTTCCGTATTCCGATTGAAGAAAAATGGAGCGATAGATGCTTGCCTTCAGGGATATTTATGCGCATGAATATACATGAGACAGTATCAGCAGCGTTCTCTATAATACAATACAAAAGTCAATCCATACTGTTTTATAACACATGTGTTGGAAAGATACAAGAGTATAAAATATGTCCTTAACCAAAGCGTCAAAACCTGCGGATAATCGGTACAATACAATCCCTTGATCCCGTCTAGGAGGGAGGGAAAAAAACCCTGATGTGGAACCACCACAGATGGTTCAGTCTAAACCATTTGCTGATTTCCACACATGAAAGACAATCTCCCTAAGCTAGGAAAGACACAAGTCGAGCTAAAGTCGCGGTGTGGGATTTTACCTCTTGCCCACACATTATGAACTTCAAGTTTACACAAAGCCAAAGCCTACAGTGTGTTTGGTTCAGGACACACAGAGAGAGAGTGTATGTAGATGCGCTGTCCTCTAGTGTCTACATCCAATACAGGAGTCTCATCCTTTTTTTAATAGGCTCTCTGGTAAATGAAGAGACCCGTGCACAGTAAATCTACGGCCACGCTTAATGGCGGCAGATTAAAACAGTTATGTCCTATGGAGCGTGCACTGACAAATTTCCTTAATGAATGTTTTTTATGGCCAGTGTTATTTCAGCATGTGTAAGCACAGCCAGTGCGGGGTACGGGCGGCTTCCGTCGGCCCCCGTTATTCCCTCCATGGATCCCCTCTGCTGAAAGTTATCAAGGTCGCAACGTGTCCGCCGTGTCTCCGAGAGGATATTCGTCCGTGTATTCCAGTCTTTTTCCCTTTTTTTTGTTTCCCCGCCCCTCGTCTCTGTCCGCCCCTTCCGTCGCAGACATCGATGTAACCCCCCGGCCTTTAGTCTCCGGCTCTAGATCCACACTTGCACTCGGTCGTGATGCATTATAGATTGATTTGACACCCTGAATAATGGAAAACACACCGGTTTGTCTTCGGCAGCCCCCCACCTGACTCCTTCCATTCAATACACGCATCCATTTCCAACCACGCTATCGTACCTCGTCCCACACTGACCCTGTGTCCTCCCCCCACCCCCCCAAGGTACGAGAGCGACGGGTGGGGTCCCACCATGCCGGTGCAGACCTACCTCCACCAGGGCATGGAGGACGAGCTGGAGGAGGAGGAGGAACGGGTGCCCACCCCTCCGGTGCGGGGCGTGGCCTCGTCCCCCGCGGCCGTGTCCTTCGGCCAGCAGTCCACGGCCACGCTCACGCCCTCACCCCGCGAGGAGATGCAGCCCATGCTGCAGGCCCACCTGGATGAGCTGACCCGGGCCTACCAGATGGACATGGCCAAGCAGGCGTGGTGAGTCCCCCCCCCTCTGAAACGGTCTCAGCCGCTGGGTCGGGGGGGGTCGGATGGTGGCTTTGATCAAAACTGCAACCTCGACGTCATAATGTGGTGATGATGCTTGACGTGTATGTTGTTTATGGAGTGTGTGCCTTTGTGGAACGAGGAGAGAGACAGAAAGGTGGTTTGAGAGAGAGAGGGAGAGAAGGAGAGAGGGAGGGAGAGAGGGAGGGAGGGAGAGAGGGAGGGGGAGAGGGAGAAGGAGAGAGGGAGAGGGAGAGAGAGAGGGAGAGAGAGGAGAGAGAGAGAGAGAGAGAGAGAGAGGAGGAGAGAGAGAGAGAGAGAGAGAGGGAGAGAGGAGAGGGAGAGAGAGAGGGAGAGAGAGAGGGAGAGAAGAGAGAGAGGAGAGAGAGAGGGAGGAGAGAGGGAGAGAGAGAGAGAGAGAGAGAGAGAGAGAGAGAGGGAGAGAGAGAGGGAGAGAGAGGGAGAGAGAGAGGGGGGGAGAGAGAGAGAGAGAGAATGACATGTAGCATCAGACTATAGATTTTTTATTGCCTGTTTTCCTGGAATAGTTGAAAGTGTCGAACGGTAAAGAATGTCGTGCAAGTAATTGCAGTTCTAGTGTGTTGGACCGGTGCCCCTCATAGTCCCTTTCTGATAAAAGTAACAGAATCGGTGGTCTTGATCATTACAGTGCGAGTACCAACATAGACCCCCGTACAGATGCAGCGTCCACCTTATGCTATTTATAAAGGCTCCAGCCGCTACGGTTTATTATACTCCTCTCTCTCTCCCAACAATTCATCCATCCCCCTCTGGTATTCTCACAGATGACACCTGTGCATTCAGGCGTCGTGTGCGCTGCAGATGTGCCCATTAATCATTTCATTTTAATAGGCCCGTGCAACCACTTAGTTTACTGCCTCTGTTTACTCCCCTGCACCCCTCCCTGCCTCGGAGCGACAGCGTTCGCTCCCCAGGCCGCCGACGTTGTTACGCAGCCCCCCGCCACCCCCCTTCCCACCTTCCCCCCGTATTGTCCCGCTCCTTCTCATGCAAGTCAGATTTAGGGCCGTGCTTCAGCCTGTTCCCACAGACAAGACGGAAAGAATGGGCGAGTGGCGTTCATTCGTAACCGTGCGGGGGCAGCAGAGAGGGGTGGGGGGGGCGTAGAGAGGTACAGGAGATGTCACGTTACTCGGTAATGACTACGTTGGTTCTAAAGAAGCGTCTTCCACATCGGGAAAGGGGGCGGGGAGGACCCGCCGGTAATTACGAGAGGAAGTCTCGCCGCAGACCCACCGCTGTGTCACAAAAAAAAAAACGACAAAAAAAAACAACAACAAACGCATGCGACATCCCGGAGCCGGGCCCGGCTGTCAGCGGCGTGGAGACCCGTGGGGGGGGGGGGGGGGGGGGGGGGGGGGGTGGGGGGGGGGGTGGGGATTTGGGGATCGGCGCGTGTCGACAGGCCTTGGAGGCGCGCCTTTTGTTGTCTACGTACAGCTGCAATTAGCGGGTCATTATGTGTTAGCAGGCAAGCGGCAGGCGCGGGTGGAACTGCGTCGGAACGCTCCCAATGTATTCAGAGGGCTGGACGCCGACGGGCGCTCTAAAATCTGACAGTTTCCTATAAAGGTTCTTTAAAGGTTTTTTTTTTTTTTTTTTTTTTTTTTCAAATGTCTTCTCGTCGAGATGTCATCTTTTTTTTCCGGGGTTTCTGCCTCTCGGCGTATTTCACCGCACCGGTCGGCGGCGTCTCCCCCCCGCGCGCTGCCAGCTCAACCCTGCCGAGAAAAATAAAGCTTTATGAGTAACGTATTTTCCATCTTTTGAATTTCTCGGCAGGCACATGCAGGGGGGCTCTCTGCCGCCCCCTCTGGCCCCGGCCCCACCGGTGGGCTACGTCTCCAGCACCCTGGTGTCGGACCTGGAGACGGACCTGGCCGACGATGACGACGAGGAGGAAGAGGAGGAGGAGGAGGAGGAAGAGGAGGAGGACGAGGGCTACGGGGTCAGGCATCACCGTGGCATCGAACACACGCCGGGGTCCAGCATGGACAACCTGGACAGCTCCGTCACAGGTGAGGCCCCCAGTACAACGCTAAGGACGTGACTCCAGCCCTGGTCACGTCCCCCAACCCTGCTTTAAATACCCCTCCAACCCTGATTTAAATATATTTTCAGTTGACTAGTCAGTTAGAAGATGGTTTCATGCAAAGCAACTTAAAGTGAATTTCAAATGTCTTATTTTATTATTTATGTGCAGATTGCAGAGCAGAGATGGTTCCGCAAGAACACAGGTGCCGCAAGAACTGAACGAATTTTCGGCCTTAATTGTATTTTTCGTGCTCCTCAACCAACGTTCCTCCGTCTGTTTCGTTTCTGTTGAAAATGGGAATTGTCTTTGCCTCCATTGTTAAGCCCTGCACACAATAAAAAGGCAAAAAAACTGTTCAAAGGCTTCGCACCAAACACACGGTCGCCCAGGACATGTTCTCTGCGAGGCTTGTCTTGTGCTAATTCGATAATTGGTGTGCTAATGTGTGTGAACATGCCTCCTAAATACGCCCCAATCGAGACTTCTAAGCATTTTGGTTGGGGGGGGGGGGGGGGGGGGGGGGGGGGTGGGGTCGGTTGGGGGGGGGAATTACAATTCTTCCTCCAGGAAAAGAGATAAGAAAGTCCCATGAATTTTAAACAGAAGCGTGAGGGTGGAGGAGAATTAAGAGCACGGAGAGGCAGGGCGAGGGAGAGGGACTGTGATGTGAGTTGAAACACCCTGCTGGGGAACCAGCGACTCTCCTATCTCTCCCCTAGGAGATTTTCAAATCCATTTCACGTACAGCATATTCCATTCCGGTCTGGAGGCAGGATTTCCATTTTTACAACTCACCGGAAGCTTTTACCGCCGTCTGTCGGAGGGGACACGCCACGGACATGACTAGAATGGTAGACGGCTTCGGTCAGGCCCCGGCAATGTCCCCCGACCGAAGCCGGTGATGGCTGCCTTATAAGACCACAACAGTCCCCTCCACAGCCAGTCACTGAGAACCACCAGTCTAGGAGAGGAGCGTTGGAACTGCTAGCAAAAGGCTCAGAACCGCGAGTTTCGGTGGGTGAAGCAGTGACAATAAACGCTTGTCCCGTTACACCGTTACGTATTTCCGTCTCGGACAGACGGAGGCGGTCGATGTCTGAAAATACTTTTTTTCTTTCCAAGCGATACGAGACGAGGAAAAGAGAGGGAGAGAGAGAGCAGAGAGAGAGAGAAGACAGCCAGACGACGGGAGTGGACCAGAGATAGGCTACAGCTGAGGAGAAAAGGGGAGGGAAACGAAAGGGAATTAAAAGAAGAGGGGCAGAGCGTCTGACAGGCCTGTCGGCTGGCCTGTGGTGGCGGTGGTGCTGTCTGCTCCCCCTCCCCCCCGGGGTGCAGCCTGCTCCCCCTCCCCCCCGGGGTGCAGCCTACCGCGGGGCTGTGAGCTGGCGGTGACACCCTCGGCTCTGGCTGATATATTTGGAGGAATATATAAAGCAGCGACCAGGGGGCAGTAATCTGCCCCATCGCTCCTGCACTGTATTACTCTGAAGACAGCGCTACGGCTTCCTATCTGACTCCGCCCCTCGCTGGCCATCGCTCGACGGAGCAAGACCGCGGCCCTCAGCATCTGGGCGAGGGGGGAAGAGGAGGAATTGGACGTTGGGAGAAGTGTTGGGAGATTTATGGCGGCCGCCATTTTGCCACTGTTCGCCGAGAGGAGGAGGAGGAAAGGAAGGGGGGGGGGGTTAGGAGGAGAAGAAGGGAGAGGAGAAGGGGGAGGAGGTGGGCGTAGTGGCATGTAGTGTAATCCCCTGGCAAGCGCCACTTGATACATTTTTCATTGTTTTAATAACATGGAAATAGGTCTGTTTTGTTCATGTTTCACAGAGGGCCGGTAAATCAAACATTTCCCCCCGGCGAGCGATCCGTGCCTCTGGGGGCCATTCGTCAGCCAGCCCGTCGTGTGCTGGGAGCCCCCCGACGGCTCACTCCACGCTGGGCGCTGATTAAAGACGCTCCCCAGCAGATACGTCTGAATCCTCCTGATCCGCTGGGTTTTTAGAGACGCGTCTTGCCTCCACCATAAAGTCCTAGTGAGACTCGAGGTATTATCCACGCTTTAGTCTTCTGGAGACGCCAGCGGGGAGAGCGTCGGTATAGCCTGCAGCCTAGATGTTCCTGTCGGAGCTGACTGTTATGTCCACAGTTAGCTAAGAGCAAAAGGCTGTTATGGGCTATTACCCGGCCATAAAAACGTAGCCAGGGTTTGTGGGGAGTGGGGTCACGTCTCTCGGCGGCGGGACGGTGGAGAGACGCCCACTCGTCAGGGAGAATGATTTCCCCGCTTAATGACAGCAAGATGAGTGCGCCCGCGCGACGTAAATCACGTTTAACGGCAGGAGGGACCGGCGTGCGGGTTTTTTTTTTTTTAACGGCAGTCAATCTCGTCTCCCGGTGTATTGGCCTTGCTCTATTAGTGCGTGGAGCGAGGCGAGGTGTGGCGCAAGCAGTTTTTTCCTTTAGACGACATGGCTTGCCCATTGCTCAGGATCTCAAGACGCAGTGTTTTAAAACCGCCCCAGCTGCACAGGCACAATGCTTACTTTGATACTATAAAGGAAATACGGCGAGGTATATTCTATTCAAATAACAACGCGTCATGAGTGCCTCCAGTTCGTGGAATTCCCGGATCCCTCCCCCGCACACTGGCAGTGAAAAAAAGTCTCCGGCGGTCTAACGCCGAATTGCAAAATGAGCAGCGCGCACGCCAAACTGGTCCTGTGAGTGTGACGTACCGAGGCAGTGGTCCCCCCGGCTCGAACCGCTAGACGGAAACCCTGGCTGCTTTGGCTGGCAGCCGCCTTACTTCATATTACTTCCGTTCTTTGGCGGAAAATGACACGGGAGCGCCACGTTCTACTGTCCTCCATGGTTCCCAGGGGAAAGATCTGTGAAGAGCGAAGAGTCAAAGTAACTATAACTTGCGAAGTCACCAGGGCTGAATTGGTACCTGTGTAGAGGAGCTTTTGGTTAGCAGCCATGCAGAACCCCCGGAGTATTCCCTGCTTATTATATAAATCAATATACCAGGGGAATTTCGGATTCCAATAGAGAAGTTGAGGAGTTACAAAAGGCTAACTGTGGAAGCTGAACACGAACCCCCTGGGTCGTCCTCGTCGCAGAAGCGTTTGAGTCACCACGTTTGTTGAGCAGCAGTAGGCTTGCAGATGGCGAGTTGTCCTTTGGAATTCACCTGTGATCGCGCAGAGATTATAACTGATATTTGAGCTGCTTTAGGACCTAGCCGCATGTTTCGATGTGATCAGAAAGGCGGCCGAAACCTGCATCTTTTATTCACATGCAATTTGTTCATTTAGAATTTTTGAAGTGAATATCTTCTTTCATGCCCCTTTTGTAGTCTCGCCCAAGGTTTAGCGCTGCTTTCGTTTGACCCTAGAGCTGTTCGTAAGCTTTTATCCCCAACCACTTCCGACAGGATACCTTGATACATTTCCGTGCTTCTTGTGTGGTAATTTGGTGTGGTTAATATCCTGACCTTAAACGCCACATCTTTAAGTCAAGAAAAAACAAAGTCAAGCTGACATAGTCAGCCAAAGACATTCCGACAGAAATCTGCCGCATAAGTCTTCCGTCGTTCGGCTCGCTGCCAAGTCTAACTGTCTTTAGGCATGCGGAACAATTGACTTATTTAAAACCCGCTTGTTTGGCCTTGGAATGGAACGCTACCGGAACGATGCAGCACCGGCCATGAAAAGATGGCTGTACATAAGAACAGGTGAAACGGGCACCAGAAGAAATCGCTGGCAGGGGTCTGGAAAAGCCAAATTCACATGGAATCCCTGAGTATAACGAACAAAACAAGACAAATAAACGCAAATGAAAACAAATCATAGCAAGTCTTGAATCAATCTGCTCCTTTCAATCACTGTTACCGATCCCCGTACTCGCTGTTATCTTAGAACGCGCGAATTACCCCAAGACAATTCAGCATTCGACCTGGCCCTTAAAATACCCAGCTGAACGCGCGGGTATTCTTTGCGCACCGCCCATCTCTCACGAGCCACGCGTTCGTGCATTCTAATGAATATACCTCACCCCCCCGTCTTATCGCGTATCTCTAAAGCGTTGCTCGGCAGGGACGAGAAAGGGCAACAGGTGGTTTGTGGTATCACCTGGTTTGACCAGTACCAGTGATGCAGCTGCTTTGTAGTCAACCGAGGCAGCTCGTACTAGCTCAGCCGCACAGGTGTGTTCATTCTCCTCATCAAAAAGCAGCAAAGCGCAGCTCCTATTTGTGTGCACATGCATTGTGCGCAGTGTGTGGGTGGTTGCCGCTCGTGTGTGCATGGGTGTGCCCGCGCACACATATCCTGCATGCATTATGAAATGCACGTGCAGCAGATAAAGAGGCATCCAGAAACAGAGCAGACAACGTTTGTGATAAAAGGGGGAATATGGGCTAGTAACCTGAAGGAAGACAAGCCCTGAGGGACACGAACGAGAAAACAACCATTAATCTGGCCCCTGAGCGTAATCATTCTCACCCAAAGGAGATACAAGACAATGCAGAGGCTGCAAAGAGCAGGGGTGGTTCAGCACTCAGCGATGCTTCTTCAGACCTCGCTTTGAATTCCTCTTTGTGCCATCGACCATGCACTTTGAACATGAACATGTTCGATAACGTTGACGTATAGGGCAAAAACCCCTCACTCACTTACATCTAGTGCAACAACACACACACATATCACAACCACACACACACACCACACACAACACACACAACAACACACAGACACACACACACCAAATATTACACCCATCAACAAATAATACACAACACACTCAATTCACACATCAACACACAAATACACACACATCAAACAAAACTACCTAAGACCTGGACACACGTACAAAACGACAAGACACCTGCCCACCCAGGCGGCCGGACGCGTGCTGTTCCCGCACCCAGGTCCCATGTAAACGGCCTGGGCTCTGCCGTCGGAGGACACGACTCCCACCAAGCCACTACCAACTCCTCGAACGGGGCCCATCTTCACCCACAAGCTTCGCCCGCCCTTGCCAGGCCGCCGGACAGAGCCGCTACCAGCGGAGGACACCAGCTGACTAAAAGGTGCAGCCCCAAAAAGCTCACGAAAACCTCCCCCCCAGAAGGAGCTAAGACCACAACCCTCTGCTCCTCGATGGCTGCCACATTCCTCACCTCTTTCACTGCGCCGTTGGCTGTGGCCCCACGCTCTCCACCCTGAGCGCAGTTACAAACCCCAA
>OLKM01001983.1:72500-91746 GCA_900291075.1 Melanogrammus aeglefinus | reverse complement strand
CCGATCCTTCAACCCCCCCCTCCTTGTGACTGTCCATCCTCTGCAGACTTGTAGAACATTTAAGTTGCGGGGTCAGCTGAGAGGAAATGGAAGAGATCCGTAGCTGTCCTAATGTGTCTATTCCCACTCTATCTTTCCTTGTCTTTCTGATTTTACCTTTAGTGTGTCCAACAACCAAATCTGCCTTCTACTGTGGACCTAAAAAATCACTCCTCTCCCGCCTCAAACCCTATGAAACTGTTTGTGCTCCCCTGTTGTTCGCCCTCCTCAACCCTCGCCTCACCCCCACCTCCTCTCCCTGCCTCACTGCTGATGACTTTGTTACCTTACTGTTACCCAGAAAGTGAAGTGACTATCAGCTACCTCTTTCATCCTACCCTCCATCCTCCCTCAGGCAATCCCCTCCTCTCTTCCGTCTTTAACCCCAATCTAGCCCTCTCACCTCTACAGATCAACGGTGTTAATAATAACATTAACCTTTGCCAACACCCTCCCCCTTGATGCTATCCTCCTCCCTCTCTCCTCCAGGATTTGCTTTCAAGCGACATTCTTGCCATTTCTCACCGTCACCCTTATCATAACTCCTCCCTTCACTTCAGGCATGTTCCAGCCATCCTTCAAGACTGCTAGAATAAAGCCTTATCTCCTCAAAAAACCTAACTCTTTAAATACTGCCTCGACATCAGAACTGAGTCCGGTATTCTCTTTCTTTCCTTCCTCTCTCTAAACACTGGAACGTGCTTGCCTCATGCTAACCAACTTGTCTCCTTATCTCTCCATCTTTACAACCTGGCTTGGACCCTCCACTAGTCAGGCTTCAAGAAGGCATTACATCTACTGAGACGGCTCTCCTCGCGGTGTGACTGGTCCCTCCGTGCTGCAGAAGCCTCTACCCTTCTCATCGGTTTCTCATTCTCCTTGTACCTGTCCGCCAGCATTTGACACCGGTGAACCTACTTCAGATCCTCCTTGCCAATCATTCTTGTAGTTCTACGTGTCTTTGCTGATACTTTTGCCATCGCTGAATTCTGCTCTTTCCTGGTTCACATCCTTACTGATGAACCGCAACCTATCAAGTGACTCTATGGAAGGCTCCTTGTCCAATAATACTTGCGTACGCTGAAACTGGGGTCCCCTAAGTTCTGTTGTACTTGGAGGCCTTCTTCTGTTCTTCCTCATCTATACGATTCTCTGGTGGCTCTGTAATTGCGTCACATTGGCTTTTCTTATCATGCTGCTATGCTTGACGACACTCAGCTATTTCTCTCTTTTCCCCTCATCGGATAAAGCCTGTTTGCAAAGCACACGCATATCGGAAATGTCGTTGAGCGGACACGTCAGCACCTGGAACAACTGCACCATCACCTGAGCGCTTAACCTCACAAACGAGCTCCTCCTAATCCAGGGAAAGATTGCCCACACATGCACTTATTGGTCACCGTTTTGAGAACATCACTGTATCTCTTCTCCAACTGCCAGAAACCTCGGGGTGTTGGTATTGACAACTCAGTTATCCTGCACGGGCAACATCACTGCGGTGGCCCGATCCTGCAGATTTGCACTTTACAACATCCGCAGAATCCGGCCCTTCCTCACAAGGAAGCAGCGCAGCTTCTAGTCCAATCACTGGTATCTCCGCCTCGACTACTGCAACTCACTCCCTGGCTGGACTTCCTGCCTTGCGCGATTAAACCTGTGCGGTGTATCCAGAATGCGTCAGCGCGCCTCGTGTTCAACCTTACCGAAGTTCTCCATGTTGTCGTTCAGCAAAGTCACAAACTCTTCTCGGTTCTTGGGACTTCTCAGTTGGTGGATACAGAGCTCCCTGCGTTCTCAGGACCGCAGAGTCGTCTCACTAATCTTCCGAATAAGACTAAGAATCACCTGTTCAGTGAGTCACAACTCGACTCTGCATAGCCACCCTCCCCTCTGGCCACCATTGTTCACACGTGTATTATGTATTGTGTTGTATCTGTATTGTATTATAGTACTTAACTGTGTAGCAACTGCAGTAGCTGCTATCATTGCTGTATCACGGGGTCGGTATTGGTTAGCCTGGGTGAATTGTTGTACCTTGCACTTGGTTCTATGAAAATTCCTTACGTGTATCCCGATTAGCGATATATTGTTGCACCTTTTATGACAAAATGTCTTATTTGTATTCGCCTTGGATAAAAGCATCTGCTAAATACCTTAAATGTAAATGTGTAAAAGCACAGTCTGAAGCATCAAATGTACGCAAGTTCTATATAATCCTTAAACTGTGAAATGACAAAAAAACTGCAATAAGCATTGTCCTTATTGAATTGCCATGAGGAACATTTGCAATTATTTTTACCACTAATAAGAATTACCTTTCAGAAAAAGCTAGTGCCTTATTTCTTGTCCGCAGACGTAACAGGATAATCGGACACTACGATTATTTAAGTTTGGGTAGTAAGTTGCCAAAGTTACCAGTTTTGAACATATGTCCCTGGAGATCCCCGTTTTGTATTTCACACTTAATCAACGTTGGACCAAAAACTCTCACCATGTTAAAGGCAAACTCTACAGAGTGTTATGATGAGAATATGAGTACAGTGTTTACATTATTATATTTGTACATTGTAGCATTAAACCTAATGCTACATTCATTCATAATTACCTCTATACAGTCACTGATGCACAGGGCCATTGCTTGGGATATGAGGCACACTTCACTGCTGGCTGGCCAAGACAAATGTAGTGTGGTGAATTGTCCCCCTGATGTGAGTCTATAAACCAGCTCTATATTTCGGTGTGCTTTTATTATGCACTCTGGCATCTTTATCACATTCAAATACACGTTTTTTTTTTCCACGAAGTTTTTGAGATGTTTATTGCTAATCTGAATTATTAATCTTAAATTAATTTATTTTTTGAGATCCTAGATGATTGATTAAACATTAAAGTGATTAAGCCTCAGATGGCCAAGTGACCTACACAAGACACCATGCTAATGCATATATACATAAGCTATGTGTTCATGCATTTTAGGTCTTTGTGGTAACAGCAGATACATTTCTATGTGCTCATTTCACATATAGCCATAACAAGTACAAATCTGAAATTGTTACTGTTAGTTATTAGCTAACCCACCCCAGCAACATTGGAATCAGCTGCTTTCTGACCTCAGCAGTGTCTCTATAGTCTTACCAGCTTCTTGGGTTCATGAGGCAAAAGGCCGTCTGGATCCCCCAGAGAAGAACCATACTGAAGTGGATTACCACACCCTTAGCCCTCACATACTCAACTACAGTGCTGCAACGCCAGTGCGAAGCGCCACCTGTCCTTAGCCACCTGGGTGACTTTTTCTGGGGTCCTCGAGACAAGGACGCAGGGTGGTGATGTTGGAAGACCGGTGTATTGTAAATGTTTGTAGAAAACAATAGATGACCCAGTAATCCTTGGGCCGCGTTCAGACTGCGGGCGACTTTGTTCACCTACTTTACCCAGAAAGTGAAGGACATCAGCTCCTCTTTCATCCCTACCTCCATCCTCCCTCCAGAGATCAACGGAATAATAACATCTAACCTTGCCAACACCTGGGCCACATTATTGACCCATCTGATAGGTTGCTGTAGCAACGACGTTGGAGCGGAGGCGTCATCCAGCGCGTGTATTGTGTGACGTCATGTAATAGCAAAGAGAAAAACAATAACAAACAAGATGGATCAAAGAATGCGAAAGACTTTCATAAATCGACTTATTCCGATACATGCCCTCGAGCTTTGCTTGAACGGACCCATCTCCCCACAGATTAATGAGGTATTTCGTTTCTTCCTCTGTCCAAGGACTGAGGTGGGTGGTTTGGCACATTGGGTCAGGTCTGGCATCGCATAGAGTGACGTCACGGACAGTCAAAAACCGATCTGAGTTGTTTGGAGCTGTTCAGACTGAGACGCATCTGTCCAAATGCGATCTGAACCACCTCCCGGAGGTGGTTTCGATCCGTTTGGCAAAAATCGGATTTCATGTGACTTGGGACTGTTCAGACTTCAAAAGAGTCATCCGGTTCCAATCTGGATGGGCTAAAAATCTGATTTTGGCTGGCAGTCTGAACGCGGCCTTGTTGCCATCCAGGAGATCTCCTTGAGTGTGTGCGGTGATGCCTGGTTCAACCCGTGGATACTGATTGCTCAATATGCAACAGGTGTGCAGCCCCGATCAGCCCCTGAGTACAATTATCTCCATCACCATCATCCACACACACTCCCACATACAGCTTGGATGATGGATTCACTGACATATTGACTGCTCCACTGGTACCATAGGAATCATCCTAAATGTACCTGGGCTCATTTCAGAATGTCTAATCTCCTAACCTTTATGCCAACCTTCCTTAATCTTTGTGGAAAACGTCATCGGGTCAAGGCAAGATGAAATTTGCTTCCTTTCGAATGTAGGAAAATACAAAAAGAGCTATTTTGATCCATGCGTTCTTGTCCTATTGATTTCAATCAGGTTGTAGCTAACAGTGAAAATAACTTTGGTAGGACTTATTTTATTTTCTATAAACGGGAATATTTTAGGCCTCTTGAATCCCAATTCACATGTGAAAAAAAGATGCTAAACTGATATTGATGTTAAAGTTAACTGGCCCCAGTAATCTTACTATAAGAGCAGGCCTGTCGCACCAGTTATTCAAAATTACTCAAGTGCGCATGTGCCAAGCAGCCGCACGACACTCGCCCCGATAAGGCGTTATGTTTTTAAGCATAATGGCTCTGCTATCGACACGTGCCCAAGTAAGACGTTGGGCCCTATCTTGCATCCAGCGCAATTGACTGTCTACAGCGACGCATGTATCTTTGCTAGTTTGTGCAAAATTCTTGCGCCCTGAGAGGCGTGTCGGCGAAAAGCAGAGGCGTGTTCCGGCGCAAATGATACATGGTGCTATCTTACAGATCGATAAAGCAGTTGTGCAACTGACCAACAAATACCTGGTTTAAGTGCAAATGCACCAGCGGATAGGGCACTTGGTGTTGCTATTTTGACGTACCATGGCAGGTCGGAACTGCATTAAGTACAATTTTTTTTCCATAGGGGCTGCATAAATGAACAGTAAATGTACATAAGACAGAGGTTAGTTTCTAGTCCCCATTTTTTGTGGGATGGAGGTGTACATTTGTGGCTTAAAGTGTGTAGACACAGCTGGCCTGTGGCCAAGTTTTTGAAATCTGGGGTCAAAAGGTCAAAAGGAACTGGCACCACGCCGCTTATGAGATAACAAAAAGTTAATGTGCATTTCTCTCGTAACTTTTTGTCATTATTAAAGAGAGGCCTGATTCTCAGATATGCATGTTGGATGGCTAGTGTGTAGGTCTGGGTAGAACTGTGTAGGCCAAAATCTTGCAAGCGAGCCGCTGGGGGAGGTGCAACGAGATGGAGCACTTGCTGAGTAATTTCTTGTAGGGCTGGTTGGCGTAAGAGGGGCAAACAAGATGTCCTTCAACATCTACGCTTCCAGGCGATTTGCAATGGGTGCCACACATGAACACATTCAAACATGTTGTTAGTAATTAGCTGTCGAAATTGGAGGCCTTAATCAATAAGATGACCAGCTATTGATTTGCTTTCCCGATAAAAGTTTGTGACAAATGACATGTTATTTTAGCATCTACACATTGAGCTGAGTCCAATGACACCAAGCATGACACTCCACGGCCCGACACGGCCCCCCTACACTACACGGCCCCTGTATTTTACATGGTACACCTATGGTCTAGGACATGATCTCGGTGTGGCACAAGGTCAAGGCTTGATCTCATTGGACTCAGCTGCTGCTAATGTAGATGCTAAATAACATGTCATTTGTCAGAAAACTCAATCGGGAAGCAAATCTATAGCTGGTCATTATTGATAAAGGCCTCCAAAATCGACAGCTAATTACTACCCTGAAACAGTCAAATATGGTCATGTATGGCACCGTTGCAATTGCCTCGAAACGTAGATGTTCAAAGGACACCTTGTTTGTGCCCCGTTACGGGCGGATATTTTCATGGAATATTCTATATTTCCTAACCAAGCTAGCACGGTTATGGAAAGCTAACGTTTACGACAAAAACAACACAATTTACGGCAGCTCCATTGGCCGCCTTTAACCAACGTGGTTTGCCGAGAGTGACGTGACGTTGACGCAGGCCATTGAAAAGAAAAAGCCCAAAGGCATGCCACATGTTTTAAAGCTGTTTTTGTATTTAATTTAATTAAATATTAAAATATATGATATATATACAATTATTTTGTTGTAATATTCTATCTATAAGTAGACCATAACTTTTATTCAATTATCGTTATAACAAGATCTGTATCTGACCATTGAAAATCCACTTCCTGGCCCACAACTGGTTGCCTGTACGTTCTATACATTATCCCGTACATAACCAGCAAAGACAATGGTTTTATTCCTATGATTTAAACGGCATGCGAGCTGCTGGTTTCAGCGTCCATAGCAAACATCATAGCAGCCAACCATGTTATTATGTGGAGACGACTGAAATATTCTTCGTCATAACTATCAAACCAAACATCCTTCACATTCGCAGAGCGACGATTATGAAAGCAAAAATGCACATTTCTCGCTAAAAATGTTTACATAAACACTTTTAATGGCGTAACTATGCTAAAATATCATATTTTCCACCAAGAATAAAAAGTATGTCCGCCATTTTCACAGAAAAATATCCTAAAAACTATCCAATAGGAAAGATGCTCACAGCGTCTATCCGTGACGTAGTCGTGCCCATTCAGAATGCATTGGTTAACATTTCGTGATGCGTTCCACGAAAAAAGTCGGAAAATCGTACTCTGGGACACGATTCAATAGATTAACGTTTCGTGCGCATGAGCACGAAATCTCGTGAGACCGGGTTGAAATATGTACTTGTTTTGGGGTCAGTGATGAAACACTTTTCCAGGATGAATAGCAAAACAACTTGTCCTTGGACCTGCATCATTTGTTGATAGTCAGACTCAAACTCTATTTCAAAGTTGGTACACAGTTGTGTTGAGTATATTAGATTACACTGGTATATTTGTGGCTTGGCTATGATGCTACAACTGTGATGCTAACAGTGTCTTGATCCACAGCCTCAGCCTCCTCAAATGGATTGCACCAGCAGGCAGTGCTCTGCTAGGCAACCGAGATGGGGGTATACTTTCATTTGTTTTCTACAATGATGCTTTAAAGTAGACTCTGCATATGTCTACGAGCTGTATGTCTATGTAATGCTCTGCTGTTGAACCATATTGGTCTTTCAAAGGAGTGTTGGTGCTTCAAATAAAGTGCTTCCACTTTGATGGTGCATGGTTGAGGAAAGTCATGCCGTTAGCATTCCACTGCTGTCGCTGGGATTTCTGAATTTATGCCCTTGTATGACAATGCACACAGTGACTGTATCATATTATTGATGCTTAGATCGTATTCAATATGTTTATTGATTTGGGGAGGGTGATTTATTAAAGGGGAGCATAACTAAAGGACGACCAAGACTCAGCGCAAGTCCCCGCCAAAAGTATGGGTAACACAAGACTTATAAGATATAATTCCCCCTCCAACTATGACTTTGATATGCCAAATGTGAAAAGGATTGCTCAAGGGATTGTCATCTCTGTTAAGGAGATGGGGAGAGCGAGCACCAGGGGCTTAGGGTCATTGTTGGGTTCTCTGTATAATCAATCATGTTTCTCCACAGAAGGATTCCAGCATTCAGAGCATCTACCAGCTGTCTGGCATTGTCTCTTACCTTAAGGAGAGCATTGAGACTGGTAGTTGAAATATACATCTGTACCTGACATACATACAGAGGACACTAGACACATACACCACCGGGGGGGAAAACAGGACATGCCATTAAGGTAATGGGATGTAACTACATCAGTAAAATCGCTGGATGGTTCACCCTACAGGACTCCCGTGTGACGAGGACAGCGGAGACAGCAGTCCTGAGAGCAAGAGAGGAGACTGCCGACATTTTGATTATTTCCTCTGGTAATACCTTGGATAGATTTACGAAGGATGAATGGTCAACTCCCATTTGTTGGACTTCTGATGCACTGCTGCGATTCCTATAAAACAGTTAGTATCCTCCCAGTTTTCAAATTCGCCTCACCCTTTATAGTTGTCACAGACAACCATGTCCCACTGCTGAACAAGCTGCATATCTTTGCAGATGTGTGTGTGAGACAGTGTGTGTGAAATTCGGTTTGAACTAATTCAAATTGTATTGGAATGATAACCCCTTGAGATGGACCATCCCGTTTTCGAGGGGTACAGAGGAACAGATGCTCTTGATCTAAAGTGTTACTGCTTTTGCAGAGGTAGCTGCAGTTTCTGACTGTCCTGCAACATGATTTAAAATTCAGAAGTAATGCTCTCTCTCCCTTTTGCTCTTTAAAGTATAGAGACAAATGGGAAAACGTATGGGCCAGCATCAGTTTAGCCCAGGTCAAGCTATGAGTACACAGAGGACTGCATTCAGGATAGTCCCTGGATTTGCACTTGCCCAAATCACATCACTCTCCTGCCCCTGTGTTTGCACTTGCCCTCTAACGTCCACTAATGAGCGGTGTCTGGCAACCGTCTCAACAGAGTGAAAATAACTCTCAATCCAGACTCTTCTGATGTGTGGTACCTTGATGGGGGAAGGAACAGCTACCTAGCTCTCTGAATATCTAGCGACCTAGCACCCTTACTTGTATGCAGACTTGCTCCCCATCTTTAACATAACAGACTGAAGACCAACCTATTTTGAGTACATCTGACTAACTGCAATTTTGTTGTAGTATGTTGCTTGTAGTTCTGCTTACTTAGTGTGTAAATCAACTGTTAGGTGTTCATGTGGTCTGTGCATGGCATAGGTCAAAATAGTACAAAATACAAGAGCAGGGAGGTCAATTATGGGGGAAAAAAACTAGAGAAAGCTAAAAGTCGACTCTGCTAAAACAACTGTGTTTTAGTGACACCAACCATATGGCCCAGGCCCCGGCAGATATCAGTTTGTGTCCATGCATTGTTTGTGCTTGGCTTGAACTGGACTGGCCGAGGAAGATAGGGCATTGTAGCACTAATCTGTGTTTGCTACTCATCCTTATCCAGGATTGGCAGATTAACGTGGGTATGCCTCGCTGGACACGTTTGGACTGTTCCATCCACTGACCCTGGGTGGTTGCACCTCACTGCTCCCATGCTGTGTTCTTTTCTCTCTCACTTCATCTCCCTCCCTAACTCTCGCTATCCCTCCATACATCTCTCCACCTCCTTTCATCTCTTCATCCTTCCCTCCCTCCACCCATACAGCTCTCCACCACCTCCCCCTTTCTCCATCCATTCATCCTTCCTTCACCTCCAATAATAGAATTCTGGAGACACACACACACACAAACACACACACACACACACACACACACACACACACACACACACACACACACACACACACACACACACACACACACACACACACACACACACACACACACACACACACACACACACACACCTTAGTTTTTAATGAAAACCTTTTTCTATATTTGTATAGACGTTCCCATGATCAGGTATCGCCGGCTAACTCACATGAATTGACCTCTCAGACGATGTGGCCTTCATATTTCTCAGTCGATAAACTGCATTTGCTGAGGATCATGACAAATTCTAAATGGGTCAAACAGGTTCTCTGTTTACCAACGATCGTCTCAGAGCCAGAGGAAATAAGGGTTATATGCTGACATTTGCTTTGTTACACTGCACAGCTATGTACGTTTGTGTGGACCCTTTATTTCATACTCCTGTTAAGCTCTGTGTCGGCGGCACCGCCTCTTGTTCTACATTGTCGGCACGCTGATAACGCTGCCATCAGCCATCAGCGCCCGGTGGAGAGCTCATGATGTTAGTGATCAACTCTGTGATCTTCAATGCTCAATGATGTTCAACTTATTATTATCCCAATCCTATTAATTACACAGATATGAGCTGTATTCCCATTTCCTCTAGTTCTTAATGAAAAGCAAAGCAATGTGATCAAGAATGTTTGATGTATTATAGCCTGTCAACGGGGGAGTTAGTCTTGGATTCAGCAAGCTTAACCTTTGTGGTTATGTTTTCGGAGACAGCTAGCACTGCTCCACTTGTAGGCTATTTCTCATTCACTCTTGTGCTTCAGATGTTTCTAAAACAGGATTCAATGCTCTTTTTGCAAATGAACAATAGAGCATTACTTAAAATATTCCTGAGATACGTTTGGTTGACTTGCTTGTAAGAGATCACATGGTTCATAGACTATAATTTAAATAATTGATTTGCACTAATTGTTACATAATGTCTGGTTTGTCATAGATACCGACTCAATGAGACAAAGCAATTGTTCTGTTTGCCTTAGTGTAGTTTGTGGTCCTTCCCCTAGATGTCCTCAGTTATTCTCTTTTTGAAGGCTCAGTAACCTTCATTGTGCTCCACCTGTATTGGGTGTTAATTGATTCCTCCTGTGTATTTAAGCCTTCTAGTTTTTCTGCTCATCATGTCCTATTTCTGGAAAAAGTTTCTTAGTAATGGATTACCCTTTTTGGTAACTTTAGATCAATCTGACAGTTTTCCGGTTGGTTGTCTTTGTTCATCGCTTTTGTCTTGAAGTATTTAAGAAAATAAATTAAAGGTTCCTTGAGTTTGCATCTGAGGCGGGAACATTATCCTATCAATACAAGCAAAAAGCAAACATAGCAAACAGCCTGCAATAATGGCATACTATCAATTGCGAAATAATACAAGCTTAACACGGTAGTGTATAGAATGCCTTCACTGCTTGAGGGTTTCCTGGCTCTCCAAACGCAGTACTCACCATCTTCCATTAAAACCATGCTCCTACTCATAAAGCTAATTTTATCTCAAGTGATTTTGGATGATGGGGCCACTAAGCCAGAAGACAATTAGTCATGACCGTGTTTGTTATGGAACTTGTTAAATTATTTATGGGACTTTTGCAGCTCTGCACCTGAATCTCAAAGTCGTGCATGATCAAATGAAAGTTGTGATTAGTTTGTGGTGTTCACATCAATTCCAGTGTTTTCGTGTCTTAACACGACTAACATGGCCACTTTGCATTGCTTACAAGCACAGCAAACCTTTATGTTTCAACTCTAAATATGTCGTTGCAAGTAGAGTCAGAAAAAAACGACAATATCCCGTTTACAAAATGAACTGTAAATCTCGTGTGGGTATTTGTGCACATTCTTGCAAACATGTGTGTCTGTGCGTACATGCATGTGTGTATGATTGTGTGCATGTGTGCATACATCTGTGTATGTGTAACTGGTTTAAAGATACACATGGGTCAAAGGGTGTTAACCAGCAAAACATCAGAGTGGCTGTCCCTTGTTGGACTAAATCTCTTCTGAATAATTTAAAACTGCAGTTTTTTCTCGTCCTATCACGGGAGCCGGAGAGCAGCAGTATTAATATGTGCAGCCGAAGAGAGGTTCTGCATTTTGAGTGAAATGCAAAAAGAAACCATTAACAACAGTCTTGTTTAAGGCTGATATTGGCAAACATTAGGAGGTGGGATGATTATCGGACCTGGATTGCAATTTATCTTGGGCACGGTCTTGTTTAGCACAGGCTAAATTGGTAAATATATGTATATATATATATATATATGAAAAAATATATATATATATTATTTTTTTTCTGTGTTCCCGGTTGAAGTGAGATTTATGATGAAACTGAAATGATCGGCCTGTTCTGCTGAGTAATTTTATCATCTCTGACTACAGAGAAAGTCGATCAGGAGGTCATCCACGTTTTTATTCCTTTCAATGCTATTATTCTCACTCCTGCGATTTTACTTCCTCACCTCAGGCCGCTAGTTCTTGATGAGATCATTAGTAATGAACGCCTTCAGATGATTTAAATAATAACCTGTGGGAGGGATCGTGTTCGGTGCAAAACGACTACACCATATTAGAGGGTGAAGAAAACATATCACTTTAAACCACAATGTTTGCTCAACAATGTAATTTTACTACAAATGTCCAACATTCTGATTAAAATTACTAAGTAAATAATGATGATAGGATTCACATCTTGCTTGTTGCCTCTTATAGACAATAATGTCTCCTTGTCAATCTTAGATAGTCGTATCAATTCAGGAAACACAGTTACATGTTTAGCATACATTGATTTGACTATGACTTCAACCACATATTGACTCATTACATTGGGAAACAGGATTTGAATATACTACCATGCATAATTAATTTCATGTATTCAATAAGAGACATGCAAAACGATTATCTATCCCACTAGTCCATTCATCTGCAGTACTTCATGAAGTGCACCTGTTTTCATTTGATTACATATACAGTGGAATGTATCTTTATTTTTTTAAAGATCTATATGTAAAAATGCGTTCAGGAATGAGCTTATATGGTCCGAGCTCTACCCGTTGAGCCACCGAGGTGGAATATTACTTTGTGCATTACATTATTTTCTTGTCCTTTTTATTGATGGTTTTTAACAAATATCACTTCCAGCAAAATCTATCTTTAAATATGTTCCAGGTGGCCCTTTTTAAAGTTTCAGTATGCGGGAGTTATCTCTTTCTCACATGTGTATATACACACACATGCACAAATATGCATACTCACATTTGCACTGAAATGCTTAAATGTAACTGACATTGCCTACCACGACAGGTCTTCCCATTTATGTTGTTTTGATGTTATATTTAAGCATGATTATGCTCCTTCTAATGTCACATTCATCAGCATAATCACCCTAATTTTAGATGTACTGGGCGCCTTGCTGATAGACATCTCTGTGCTGGGGAAAATAAGAGCAACCGCGATCAATTCTCTGCTCCATTTGCCGCCATCTGGTCTTCAGGCATCGGCAGTGCTGCTCTCAAAGCATCAGCAAACTTGGGAAAGTTCTGAAATAGATATTAACCCTATCAGATGTGTCAAAGCAAGGTAAACACATGTATACCAAATCACCAGCATGGTAAATACTGTATATGGCATACTGGAATGCTTTAATTACCGGTATTCAGACCTGCAATTAATGTTGATTAATGAATCCATGTGTACTCATTTTATTGCAGAGTTGGAAAGTTGAAAATTAAGGGAAGCTGAAATTAACCAATATGGCTATTGCTGTATGGTGTAAAATGTGATACTCAGTAGAAATAAATAATTTAAAATATCTTCCAACCTATCGAAAGAAATAATTAGCTGGTTCATGTTTGGATGTTTGGATTCATTGCATTGAATACCAGTGCTTCTGGTTAACATTTACTTGTTGTTTTGAACACCCGAAACACATGCCTGGCTATGGGTTTTCTCTCTCTCTCTTATTCTAATGAGGAAATTGAACCAGTTCCAAATCCCCCCCACCGTTCTACTACAGAATGAGTTGTAATGTAATGAACTGGCAACATAATCATATACAGAACAGGCTATATTTCTTTAGTTATATCATTGGACCTGCAAATACTCTTGCAGGCCCTCATGGGAACACATCCATCTTTGACAGCATGGTTATGGTTAACATTTGTAGCCTCCTGGAGTGTTCTAGAAACTAGAACACTGTGGGTGCTCCGGCAGGAGTCCTCGAGCTCTATATCGAAATAATATCATATTATACATAGATATCTATATCATATAATAGATATTATCACAGCCAAAAGCTGTGTGCGCCTCCAGATGATATTATTAAGGATCTCAAACGACTGCAATGGGCTCTCCGACGTCTCTGGTTCTTCCACTTTCACATCAATCTGAGGTAAACTGAACCGCGCACTGCCCGCTGCCCGCTGCCGGGCAGTGGTGCTTTGTGGCGTTGGTGTCTCGCGGCAGCGTGCGGCAGGCAGTGGGGCTCATGACAATCGTGGGCAACAATCCCTTTCTCCTCCATGTCGCGGTTCATGTACTTCAGGGAGTCAAAGCCAAAGTTTCTCTCCCCCAATTCCTTCTCAACCATGACTGAGATAACCCCAACTACAGTCTTGTTGTGGAAATACCAGAGACGTCAAAGAACCGACATGTTATGCGCCATAACACCAACAGCAGAGCGGTTATCCAAATAAAAAAGATGTGTACAACATTTGCGTTACAGTGTGTGTAATCACACACACACACACGTGGCGCTCGCACGGTCATAGCTCATAGTCTCTCATTGGCAGGCCAAATTCTCTGGGCAGGCAAGGCAGAGAAAGGGGAGGTAACTTGGTCCCTTATGATGACATATCAGGCCACATTCCAAATCAGCTCGCCTAAGCTTCCATTTTTTGAAAGGTGAGCAGGATACCTAGTGCTTATTTTACACCAAACACCATTTTTAGCCACTTGGGGATGATAGGCAGGCTCGGGAAAATCATACTAATGTTAGAAACTAAAGTGAGATTTACAGTACATGCCAAGGGACCTTTAAACAGGCCTACGATCAGGCTTTAGCAACTGTGACCACGGAGGGCGGTTGAACAAAAGCTGTTTTAGATATCATTTCATTATGTTATCGTTAAAAGGCAATCATTAGGAAAAGAAGTGCAGATCAGGAGGGATGTTTGCAACAACAAAGAAAAACACACAAAGGCAGAGGCGACGGCGGGAGATCTGTTGTGTTTGCTCCCTGGCTGGTTTGAAAGGAGAAGGCATATATGATATAATGGCGGTCACCATGTTTGGAGTGACTTTGATCCGTTCCCCATGCGCCGCGGCTGCACTACATAGCTATGCTGGATCCTCTTCTCTCCAGGATCAAAGGGCCCTGATACTGCCATGATATCAAATATCCTAGAAAGCATCAAAGATATCAAACAAAGTCACACCCACACCCACGTATACAGTATATATATAAAAAGCTGAAGGAACACAACTTAATGCGGTTTCCTGCTGTTTCCCGCTCGTTCCCTCCTCATTAGGACCACACCCTCTTCTGCTCTCCTTCATCTAAGCCTCCACAATGCTCTCTCCTTCAACAGACATATTATTCCTTGTGTGTGCAAACAATGTCACTAGAGGCTCCAGCGCTGATCAAAGTTCCTCTGTGCATTATTTATGGATGGAAGTTGAAAATAGAAGCAGAACCCAAGGCCCTCAGGCTGAAGATGGAGAAGGTACTGTCTAGGACAGCCGCTATGGAAGAATAGGTGATGATATAATGCAAGCAACAAGGTAAGAGCAAACAAGGACCTGGAAGAGGAAGTGAATGAAAGATGAATAGGGAAAGGTGAAGGCATTGATTTGACCTTTCTTTAATAGGCCAAACATGGCAACAAATTCAACATAGTGGCAACTCTTTTGTTCTGTTATGGGACTAGTTTACTTTTGTGGCAAGAGTTAACCTAATGCTGTGGATGGCTGTATATCATATTTATATAAATATATATATATATATATTAGTGCTGTCAAGCGATTCAAATATTTAATCGCATTAACGTCATAGTTAACTCACGATTAAGCGCAATTTTTTTGCTATTCTAAATATCCCTTGATTTCGTGACGCTAGCCTTTTAAGGCGCATTTCCACTAGCACGGCTCGGCTCGGTATGGCTCGGCTCGGCGCGCTATTTGCGTGTTTCCACTAGCACGCAGTACCTGCAACCGGGTATATTTTTGGTATCACCTCAGCCCTGGTTCCAAGCGAGCCGAAGCGTTACTAAAAGGTGACGTCAGCCGACTGCCTTCCACTGATTGGCCGATGAGTGTCGTCACTGGAAGCGTCATAACCGCGCGACGACCGCCTAGAATGTAAATAAAAACAAGACGCGAAACAAGACACCACTTTTTACTGCTTTTTGACTTGGAACGAGATGGCTTCTCAGAAAAAATCCACTCCTTGGTCGGTGGAGGAGGTCCAGACGTTCCTGACTCTGGTTGCCGAAGAACGGATTCAGAGGGAGCTCGACGGCACCACGCAAAACGAAACGTTTCTCAGCGCCGTGTAAATGACGTCACAGCGGTTTCGCGCAGCCGTGTTATGACGACCGCGCCCACGTCGAGGAGGCACCAGTTGTAATGGAAACACAACCAAACCGAGCCGAGCCGAGCCGTGCCGAGCCGTATCGAGCCGAGCCGTGCTAGTGGAAATGCGCCATTAGTGAGATCAGAGAATGTTGAGAAGGACAGTAAGAAGAGAGACCCGCAGTGAATTCAACCCAGTCCACTTGACATCGTAGGAGCTTGACAGTGGTAGGCGTACCGTAAAACTTCAATAGCCCAGGCTTTTATTTGTTTCAATCACTGAACTTTCGAACAAAACTCTTGCTCAGCAAAGATGGGCAACCAGTATGAATATTCTTACCGTACGTAGGCCTATACACATTATCAGGCGAATAACGCCTACACACACACACACACACACACACACACACACACACACACACACACACACACACACACACACACACACACACACCACACACACACACACACACACACACACACACACACACACACACGGTGGCAGAGTTGTAATCCGGAGAGTCGGGAGAATTCCCGGTGGGCCGTTGACGTTTCAGGGCTGTCGGGCTGATTACTGTGGGATAACAATATTGTGTTTATTAAAATTCCTTGCAGCGCCGTCTGGCAGGCTGAGCTGTGCACCCGCAACATCTCACTCGCTCCACAGAGCAGCACTCACAAACTGTCAACATTGCGACCAAGTCGATTTTGTCTAGAGGGGAGTATAACTGAACAGCCCCTCCCGAAGTGGTACAGCCCAGGTGTATGGCAAGCCAAATTATCATAAATTCGCTAGACTGGATATGTGTTGCGGATATCTGCAATTCAGTTTCGCCTAGTCAAAAAGAACAGTTCGGATATCCGCAACTACATTCCTCCTATCCACAATTGTCATTTCAGATATCCGCAAACACATTCCTCCTAGGCGAGATTATGTCACGTTTGCCATTCATGTCTATGGGGTTTGTCATTACAGATATCTACAATTCAGTTGCGGATATCCACTATGTGAATTACGGATATCTGCAACTGAAATTGTAGTATATTCATGTCTATGGGGTTTGTCATTACAGATATCTACAATTTGATTCTGACTAGTCGTAATTCCAGTTCAAGATATCTTTAATTCACCTTAATTCAAGATATCTACAAGTCCCTTTTCGGATATCCGAAATTAAGTTTTGACTAGGCGAAACTAGGTTGTAGATATCTCTAACTGGAGTTACGCCTAGTCAAAATGACGTTGTAGATATCTGTAACTGGAGTTACGCCTAGTCAAAATGAAGTTGTAGATATCCATTATCAAGTCATAGATATCCTGAAAGGAATTTTGATTAGAGATATCTACGTAGATATCTGTAACTTTCATTCCGCCTAGTCAAAATGTAATTACAGATATCTTGAATTAGAGTTTTGACTAGGCGAAATGACGTTTCAGATATCTGTAATGACAAATTATAGGACCGCCTCCCACTTTAGGCGGGAGCGGAGCAGGTCGTTGTCGTGTTCCGGGTAGGCTTCATTGTTCAGATTAGAATGTTGCCGCTTGGTGAGGGCTCGTTCAATTTCATGGCATTTTCTGGTGTTTTTTTTCGATTACAGTCAACGCCATGACTTATTCCATTCGGGAATGAACCAACTTCTTCTTTGATTATGGCGGCATGGGGAAATTACGTATTTCTGGATATCTAAAACGTCATGCCCAATAATTCGCACTCAAATGACGTTTGAGATATCTTTAACTTCCATTCCGCCTAGTCAAAACTGAATTACAGATATCTGCAATTGTCATTTAAGATGTGTGACGAGTCAAACATCGTTTTCCTTGACGTCATTGCAGATATCTGTAATTCAGTTTCGCCTAGTCAAAACTGAATTACAGATATCTCTATCTGTCGTTTCGACTAGTCGCAATTACGTTACAGATATCTTGAATGAAAACTCCAACTATTCAAAATGTAATTACGACTAGTCAGAAAGAAGTTGTTGATATCTACAATGGTAATTCCGGATAGTCAAACTTAGTACATAAATGACAATTTGGCTTGCCATACAGGTGGGCCTTGAACTGCGATTGGTCAGAAAGACGAGGTTTTTCCTTTTACTTAACATGAATGACGTTGATGGTTTTTAGTCACTGTGGTCACTATTTATCATTAATGGTGCATTTCCACTAGCACGGCTCGACTCGATACGGCTCGGCATGGCTCGGCTCGGCTCGGTTTGGTTGTGTTTCCATTACAACTGGTGCCTCCTCGACGTGGGCGGGGTCGTCATAACACGGCTGCGCGAAACCGCTGTGACGTCATTTACACGGCGCCGAGCAACGTACAAATCCGGAAGACCAGAACAACAACAACAACATCAAAGGAGGACAGCATGGAGGACAGCATGGAGGACATGGAGGCGATCGTGTTGCTGCTCACCCTGTGGCTTTTTGTCGCACAGAAGGCAAGAGAAGAGAGCCAGAGAAGACTCCGGGCCGCGAGACAAAACACTATTGAAAAGTCGCGCGGTTTTGACGCTTCCAGTGATGACACTCATCGGCCAATCAGTGGAAGGCAGTCGGCTGACGTCATGTTTTAGTAACGCTTCGGCTCGCTTGGAACCAGGGCTGAGGTGATACCAAAAATGTACCCGGTTGCAGGTACTGCATGCTAGTGGAAACACGCAAATAGCGCGCCGAGCCGAGCCGTGCTAGAGGAAATGCGCCATAAGTGTTTTAGTGATAAAGGGATTTTTAGACTGGTTCAGCTGCTGCTCAATGACTCTCACGTTCCTCTGCTTGCGATCATTGCAATTCACCATGTCTTGATCCATTTATTCAAAAGATCCAAAGACAAAGAACGGGTACATTATGGAATCATTTTCATCATATTGTTAATAGTCTAACAAACATTTCAGTTGCATTAGTATTTAATTTTTCATTTGCTTGTTTTGCTGTGTGACAGGTTACAATGTTGGTGTATGACAATTATTTATGTGGGTAGACTACTCCATCCTCGTTGCTGTTCGATATTATTTGTATATAAATTATTGATTGCATTTTTTATAAATAGTTGGAAGGAATCAGTTTCTTAAGCAATAACATTGAACTGTATTTTTCCTAGGCCTAAAAACATTTACTATGTTGTTGCTGTTAGATGGAGCAATCTTTCATATTTATGAAGTAAACTTATGCTTCCATGGTCTTTAATCAATTTGACTGCGATCGCTCAGACCTCTCGCTTACGATGCTACAATGCTAACAATGCTAGAAAACAATGGATATTTC